>JAODAL010050585.1:0-27297 GCA_025379985.1 Phyllomedusa bahiana
GACCCTTCGGGTGTTATACTATGCAACTATAACCAGCAATCACTGTGAAAAGTTAACTGGAAGCTATAGCATATTTCCATACACACAATTAATCCGCATTCAGGTTGTTAAGTGTATTCAAAACAACTTCACAGTGAAAATCTCATATAATTCATAGAGAACAGCACGTTGCATACAATACGAGCATCCAAAAAATAAGCTGGGCAGAATGCTGTGCAGAAGGCCAGAGACCAATATCTGTATTATACTCACGGCCCTGTTCTCCCCCTCATCCATACCCCAAAAGCCTCAAGGGAATTTTTCCCCCAGAATGGTCTCAAAGGACCAAGGTGGTCCATTCTCCTCCTGTTAGAGGGGCAGCTGCTTCCACCGGCTGCAAAGTGGCCCCCGAAGAAAACCCCCCCGCACTTCCGGTCCACACCCGGGGCCCAATAAAAGCTGCTGTATCCGGAAAACCCCCAAAAAAAAAAAAGCTGACTGCGGACGCAAGACAGCAAAGTTATAAGTGGCTTTCTAAACAGAACAAAAAACAGCTATTATGTATGGCAGTTAGAACAACTAAACAGTGGAAGCCTGACTATGTTTATCCTCATAAAAAGGGAAATTTTGAAAGAACAGCCGTGTCCAAAGGTTATTAAGTCTTTTTGGGGAGACATTTTAAGTCTAAAAATCCCCTCTGTTTCCCCCTTAACGCAATATTCCCGTTGTGCCTCGGGGGAAAAACCCCATCAATCCCCTGAAATTTACACATTTCCCCATCTCCTCCTTGGTCAACCGCCCTGCTCGCATTGGCGGTTCCTACCGTGCTTGATATCATTCACATGTTCTCCCACACGTCTACGCAATTCTCTAAGAGTCCTTTCCAATACTAAAAGGGACCAACCCGCGTTTTTTTTTTTAGATCCCCAACCCTTTTTCTTCTACGTTCAAAAAATGTTTAAAGCGAAGTCCTCATTCAAACATTACTATGGAAATTCTTTCTAGTCTCCTAAATCATAAACACAAAACCCCTGTACTGTAAAAACCCCCGAAAAAAGTTGGTTAAGCCATGTTTTAGGAACCGAGCCACTTTCAAAGGGGCTGTGGACCAGAAAATCCCGTTTTCTCTTTCCCTTCTATATGTGAATGGGTTTCCCAATCATTGTTCAAGTCTGCATCAAGTTTCAAAATCTCCCTTTTTTTGAATGATCTCCGTATGGGCTGCTGTCCAAAATCAAAAAATTAAGCGGAAAAATGCCCCTTCACTTTACTGGACCCCTTTTTTGGGGGGACAAAGAGGATCTCAGGCATTATATGCATTTCTTAAGCTTTTTAAAAACCCCCCAAGGAAAACCCCCTTCAAGGAAACGTTCCTTTGCCCCCGGGCCCCTGAGTTTAAATTTCCGGCCCCCGGTTCGAGCAGTTTCTTTGGAACAGGACTCCTGAAAGACTTAAGGCTTTTCAAAACTTTTCAAAAAGAAAAAAATGATCTCAACTTACATTTTACATATGAGATCAATGAGACTACTTTACCCTTTTTGGACGTTTGCATCCAAAAAACAGCAGAAGGTGTCCTTGAGACTACGGTTTTTCATAAACCGACAGCTACTAATTCCCTCTTGAGGTGGGACGGTAGTCATCTGGTCCCCCTCAAGAGATGAATTCCCAAAGGACAATATTCGTTGAAAAGAAATGCTGACCCTGGGGGAAATTTTAAACATCAGGCCCCGGAGAATTAAGGAAGCGTTTTTGATAGGGGTTTTTTCTAATGGGGTTCTTAGGAGAAAAGCTACAAAAAAAAATTTTGCTTATAATGCTCTAGAGATACCCTCTTAGTCCCCAAAAAGTAGTCCAGTAAAGTGGATGAGGGCATTTTCTGCTTAATTGGTGATTTTAATGGAGCAGCAGCTCCAGTACGGAAGATCATGTTACAGGTGCAGCGGTTGTGTTGCATATGTGAGTTTATGGAGACCGGAAATAATTTCCATAGTTATGTGTTGAATGAGGACTTATGCATTAAACATTTTGTGAACTGTAAAATTAAAGGTGTGATCTTTAAAATAAATGCGTTGGGGCCCTTGGTTTTTTGGAAAGACTCTTAAGAATTGCGTAGACGTTGGGGAAAAAGTGAATGAAAATACCCCCATGGAGGGCCAAGGGCCAAAATTGCGAGGCATGGTGTTTAAAAAGGGGAGATCTGAAATGGTGAGTTTCAGGGGATTGTGGGTTTTCCCCCTGAGGCAGAAAAGGGAATGGTTGCGTTAAGAGGGAAACGGTTTTTTTAACTTAAAATGTCCCCCAAAAAAGCTTAAAAAAATTTTGGGATACTGCTTTTCATTAAATTTTCCTTTTTATGGGGATAAACATAGCAGGTTTCCCACTTTTATTTGTTCTAACTCCCATAATAAATGTTTTTGTTCTGTTTAACCTTGTGCAGCTGATAACTTGCTGTGTTGCTTTCCGGCCCCCCTTTTTTTGTTTAGGGGTTCCCGGGAAACGGTAGCTAGATAGCTGCCGTTTCAGCCCGGAAGTGCGGGGGGCTTTCTTGGGGCGCGACGTGTGAGCCGGGGGGGGAAGCAGCCCCCCTATAACAGGAGGAGAATGCACCTTACCTTCGGTCCGTTTTAGAGACCATTCTGGTATATGCTTGAGGCTGTGTTGATTGGTTCATGGGAGAACAGGGCCGTGGAATAATAAGATATTGGTCCTGGCCTTTGCACAGCATTTGCCCAGCTTTTTTTTTTGGATCTCGTATTGTATGAAAGTGCGTTCCATGATTATATAATTTTCACTGTGAAGTTGTTTTGAATACACTTAACAACCTGAATGTGGATTAATTGTGTGTATGGAAATATGTTATAGCTTCCAGTTAACTTTTTTCCTTTTATTGCTGGGTTTTGTTGAAGTATAACACCAAGGTTTGGGCAGCTGTATAATTCCTAACGTGTGGGAAAATTTTTGAGAATTTATATCAGATCGGTAAAAGGGGTTTTTTAAAATATTTATTATGTATTCTTTTTGGACCATAATAAGGTAAACTTTGGGTCCCTAGGATTTTGCATTATTTGTGTATCTTGTGGTCTTTTCTACTGCATACCTCTCTGCCAAACTCTATTGGGATGGATGGTCTTTAGTAACTTATATGGGTTTTAAGTGGAAACCATACCACTTCCCTTTTATGTGGGAAAAAACTAGATCTCCATTTGCCCTGTAATTTGATGATATAGAAATAAGTGTATCATTGTATTTTGTGTGGGTGGTTCTTAAAATAACATTGGACCATTTTTACCCTTACAAAAATTTTTTCCATCCCAAGTCCCCCGGGTGAAATGTTTGTTTGGGACATAGAAACATGTCGGGACACTTGTATTACTAGGGCTAGTTATATTAGGGCTTAGTTTCCTGACAGGGCCGCCCTTTTTGTGGTGCATACCCTGTTTTTTTTTTTGGGTAAAATGGCCAAGTAGGGTTAGTGATTGTCCATTTTTTGGGTTTTAATGATGGGGGAAAAAGAAGGGGCTCTGTGATAATAGGGTTATAGATAGAGAAGAGGGTGGCTCTGTGTAAAAAAAGGGTTTATGATAAGGAAAGGGAAGCTGACTCTGTATTTGGGGGGGGTTTTTAGATAGAGGAGAGAAGTGAGTCTGTATTTTAGGGTTATTTTATAGGGGAGAGGAGCTGAGCTCTGTGATATTTTGGGTTATATATAGGGGGAAAAGAAGGGGGTTCTGTGATATATGGGTTACTGTAAGGAAAGAGAAGTTATTCTGTAATATCCAGGGCTGTATGATAGAGGAGAAAAGCTCGACTCTGTGATATACAGAGAACTTAAATATGATCTATTTACAATGGCAAGTAACCTCATAGGAGGTCTAAAGCTTGTGTTTTGCCTAAGTGCATTGGCACAAGTATAATATGAACAAGGTCTTCCAAAACCCGGTATTTCTTCATTTTACATTTGTTTTGCTGTAATTAGAATGTAAAATGTGCCAGCATCGAAATCCTTTGGTTATTGCTGACTCTCTAAAGGGGTTTGGGCAGTGAGTAACAATTACTGCAGAACCCACAAGAAGTTTTATCGCACCATGACTGTGTTTGTTCTTGCCCGTTCCAGGTTTGGATCGCTTTGAAAGCTTTAAATCAAAGTAGAATACATGACAAATCAAAGGTACTTAAATAAAATGACTTTATATCACTTTATCTCTTTAAAGTCTTGGCATATGTGGATGAAACGGAGTTTGGTCACCTGAGATATAATGACATCCAACTCTTTGGCTCCAAGATTTTTTTAGTAGCTAATCAAGTTTTGCATGTTATAGTCTATAGTATTGCATTTCGTGCTTTATTAAGTGCATATAGTTGTAAATAATGCATAGAATAAATAATATAAACTGTACTTGAAGTAAGCAAAAGGGGAAAAAAAATTATACATGTTCCCCTATAGAGAATATCAGCTTCCTTGTCTAACTTTCCCATGCATCATTTATAACATTGTCGCACACACTGGGGAATTATCATAACCCTGGTAATTGATAGACTTCATGGAGTCCATTAGTGTAAGTTCTTAACACAATTCAGCCGATTTTGGTCTTAAATGACCACTCCAGTGTTTTTGTTTCCCTTATTTCATTAGAAATTGCCAAGCACAAGCTATATACGGAACTCCTATAGAAATGAATGGGGAGACGGCCACAAGCGCTACCCTCCTCATTCTCATGCATGGTCAATTCATAGCTAGCTACAAGTTGACATGTGAAATGGTTGTTTCTTTGTGGGAACTCCCCTTTAATGAAAAGGGGAGCAGTGCCTGCTTTTCCTGGTAATCACAGTTAGTTGCTGGTTGTTTTAGCCGCTTATCATCTACAAGTCCTCACTTAGAGAAGCAGTTGTCCAGGTGAACCCATCACTTAAAGAGGTTGTCCAGGTGAACTAAAATGAACTAATGCTGCTAAGACTGTGACAAGTAAAAAAAAACCTCTCTCCAGCATTGCCACTACCGGTCTCTCACCAGGTTTTCCGTTTGATTCCGGTCCTGACACTGACTGACTATAGCGGTCACATGCTGTTGCTGACATCCCCATTTGGAAGTGAATGGCTCAGAGCTGTGATAGCAGTAAAGGCACTTGACTACTGCAGTCAGTGGCTACAGCGGTGGTGATCTGACTGCCAGGACGAGAGGTAAATGGAAGACTCGGGGACAGCACTGGTAGCAGTATCAATTGCTGGAATGGAGGTGAAGGAGGAGTATGGATGAGCAAATCGAATCTGATGAAGTGGAATTCGTTTAAAATTTCAGGAAAAATGAGATTCTAAGCAAAGCCGAATTTCCTGGCGATGCATGGTAACGAATTGTCTTTTTTTTTCAAAATGGGCATGAGCACATGGCGTGACATGGGGCAAAGAAGAAAAGGAGAAAGAAAGGAACGCCCTCAATGCCATGACATGCAGACATGCAGCCAATCAGCAGCCAGCCAGCTTCTGTGATGTCACAGCTCTATAAATAGGCCAGCCATTTTACTTTCTACCACTTGTCACAGTGTCTCTTATGTACACGGATCTCTCTGCAGCAGCACTAGATTGCACTCTGTGACAAATACTTCAGATTTTATAGTTACTGGGGTGAAATACCTTTCAACTACACAGTGTGTGTGTGTCTTATACACACATGTTCTTGAACCAGAATTTTTTATTTTGGGATATTTCTCTCTGTGCCAAAGAGTTACTTTTTTCAAACCCATTGTGGTGAACTATCTTTGAAATACAGTTTAGTGATTTCTCACATACACACATCTCCATTACAGCCAGTCGTCTTTTGGGATATTGCTCTCTGTGCCAAAGAGTTACTTTTTCACTTATTGTGGTGAACTATCTTTGAAATACAGTGTGTGTATTTTACTTTAATTTTTACATTTTGCCATAGGCAAACTTAAACTTATCGTTCTCTATTTTAAACACTAAACGAAAACAAACAAAACTTTTAACCTTATACACATTTTTAAAAAACCTGATCTCTAACCTCACATTAAACCCCCTTTTTGCTTCTGGGGAAAGGGAATAACTCCCTTTCTATTATCAAGTCTGGTGGAACCCCCCCTACTAACAGGGGACCCTTATATCTTAGCAATACTAGCTTCAGTAAGGGATCCCAAGCCAATCTTGGGCAGTCGTCCCTAATTCATAGACACGAAAAAAAATAAGGCCCCTTTGTGACACGTCTGCAGCAGGTGACACTTGAGAAAAGGGGTTGAATCTTTTTTTAAAAAAAGTCATATCTGACCTGCCGACGTTTGCCAGTAACCTGGCTTTATAAAGGGTTTTTAAAAGCCGATGGAGATTATTTTTCACTTCACACCCCATTACAAGAGGTTATTATTTTAGGACAGTTTCTGTGCCAAAGAGTTATTTTTTTCACTTATAAGGGAAAATCTTTGAAATACAGTTTGTCTATTTGTCATAACCAACATCTCCTTACAGGCAGGCTTTATTTTTTGAATTTTTTTCTCCGCCCAAAAATAGTTACTTTTTTACTTTAAGGTGAAACACTTTTGATAATAGCTTGTGTATTTGTCATAACACAATCTCCATTAAAGGAGGTTTTTTTTTTGGGAATTTTTCTCGGGGGCCAAACAGTAACTCTTTGGCGCAGAGAACAATATCCCAAAATAATAACCTGCCTGTAGACAGGGCCCCCCCCCCAGTAATTAGGTAGATAGACAGGGCCTTCCTCAGTAATTAGGTAAAAAGACGGGGCCCTCCCCCAGTATTAAAGCGGGCCCCCCCCCCTAGTAGTTGGTAGGCAGAACTGCCTCCCCCAGTAATTAGGTAGATAGAAAGGGCCTCTACCAATAATTAGGTAGGTGACAAAGGTCCCCCAAAATTTAGGTAAGTAGAAAATGCTCCCCCCCAAAAAATTGGTAGGTAGCGGGGCCCCCCTACCCATAATTAGGCAATAGACAGGGGCCTCCTCCAGTAATTGGTGGTAGACAGGCTGGGCCCCAAAAATTAGGTAGGAGCGGGCTACCCTACTCATGAAATAAGGCAGGTAGACTAGGCCACCCCCCAGTAATTAGGTAAGTAGACAGGGTCACTCCCAAGTAAATAGTTAGGTAGACAGGGTCACTCCCAAGTAAATAGTTAGGTAGTCAGGGCCACCCCCAGGAAATAAGCAGGTTTGTAAAGATAAAAGATGAGGATGAGAAGCAAGCTCCATCCTGCTGATAAGACACAGCAGTAAGTCATGAGAGAGATGGTAATACCCGTAAATGCAAAGATCCCTGGTGTTCTAGGGCAGTGAGTAGGTTAGTGTAGGGGTGGAATTCATATTTTTAAGAACAGGTTCCCTAATTACCTATCAAGTTTTACTGTAACTGTCAAATGTAGCAAATGCCAACTAAGTGTAACATGTGCTATAGACATTTTACCATATCAAATTATAGATCTCTATATAACCTAACAATGCTAAGGATATGCTGGGAGTTGTATTTTCTTAAGATAGAAAGCTGCATAACTTATAAGTGAATATAGAAGTGAGGAGACTTAGGGCGACATGTATGAACGGGCTTTTCGCCCGTTTTCTGGCGTATACTGCGCCTCCCAGCCCGAAACCCGTTGGGACCCAGGGGGTTTAGTGTTAGGCGCGTTTTTCGCTACTTTCAGCTGCGCCCCACAGGGGAAGGGGCGGGGCACGGCGCGCTGAAAAATCCGAGGATGTACGATGGAGACGGCAAAACGGGCCAGTGCAGCGCTCGGGAGCTCCGACAGGCAAAACCAGGTTTTTTTTGGTCTCAAAACCTCCCGAGGCAAAGTGAAGCGGGGGTGGAACATGGGGGGAAGCAATGAAGATCGGGACAGAAAAACTCGGCGCTCCCCTCCCCTGGCGGGTATGATTCCGAAAAAATCGCCTTTATAAAAAAGGGAAAAAAGTGTCGAAAAGAGCTGAAAGAAAAAAAAACATAATAAAAAAAAAAAACACTTTCCCAAAAAACTCTAGAAGGGCGCTATAACAAAATTATAATTTTGGAAAATTCCCCGGGAAAATCAGTAATTCAAATTTGAAAACTATTTCATTGGGTCGGCAAAAAACCAGCCATCAAAATAGGGCAAGTAAAACCATTAAAACCTAGGGGAAAGATTGAAAATCGAATCCACGGGGGGGAGAATTAAAAAAAATACAGAAAAAAAGCAGAAAAGAGCTGATTGGCTGAGCTTTTGGGGGTTTGGGGCTACTCGGCCAATCAAATAGGAGCGACAAAGACCCTTTCTAGTTTTGGGAAAATTTAGACCAATAAATCCCGGCGGGAAAATTTAAAAAATCATTTAAAAAACAGAAAAAGTGATTGGTGAGCTGCGGTCTTGGTATCCCACCAATAAGAGGGGAAAGCTATTCTCCCATTATATCTTGGAGAATGGGGAAAAATCTCGGCACTCAGTGCCGTGCGGCATAAAGTATTAACAAAAAAAAGTTTTATTAAGGTCAAACATTATCAATAAAGAGCAGAACCCTTCTTACAAATAAAGCAGTTAAAAAACCCAAAAACGCGATTGTCGCCCGGGGACCGGGCTACATAGGGAATTGCAATAGAGGAATCGCCGGGGGAAAAACTTTAAATTTAAATTGTTTAAGCTTCTCATTGGTGGATAAAAACCCCCAAAACGAAAAGGAGCGAAATGTCCCCTTCTAACCTATGGGGGAGAATTGACCAATCAAATGGAGCCAATTCCCTTTTATCCTATGGAGAAAAATTGGGCCCAAAATTTTTGGGGAAAAGGGGTGACAGTTCAAAATACAGTAAAAAAAAGCAGAAAGAGCGATTGGTTGAAGCGCCCCGGGGGTGTCCAGTTTGCCAATCAGAGGCGAGCTACTTTCTCTAGAGTTCTTGGGAAAAAATTCTGGGGCGCGCTCTGTGATTGGAAGTTAAAAAAGGCGCCGTTATTTGGCCAATGGGGAGCGAGCGACGCTCTATGGGTTTTCTAATGCAATCTGAAATAAAAATTACATGGCCCAAAATCAAATTTAAGATTTACAGAAGTGGCCCCCGATGAAATTTATAAACGAATGATAAAAATGGGGGAACGAAAAATAAATTTTAAAAAATAAATAAAATCATTTTTATTTCTTTATTTTGGGTTGGGCACCCAATATTTTTTTGACCCTTTGGGCCTAACAAAAAAATAAAGAAATAAAAAAGTTTTTATTGATTTTAATATTTTTTTTTCCCTTTTACCCCCATATTACCCATTCGTTTTATATACAATGGGGGACCACTTCTGTATTTTTTATCATTTGATTTCGGCCTGTACAGTTTTTTTCGATTGCATTAAAAAAAACCCAAAGGAGCGCCCGCTCGCTCCCCCCTTTGGGTTAAAAATTTAACGGCGCCTTTTTTAACTTAGCCAATCACAGAGCCGCGCTCAATTTTTTTTCCCCATAGAACTTTTATGAGAAATTTAGCTCGTCTCTGATTGGCTAAACTGGGACACCCCCCCCGCTTCAACCCAAACAGCTCGTTTTCTGCATTTTTACTGTATTTTTAACTGTCCCGCCTTTGAATTTTCAAATTTGGTTTAATTTTTCTCCATAGGATAATTTAAAAAGGAAAATTGTTTCCCCCCTATTTGGGTTGGGCAATTTTTTCCTCAAAAGGTTAGGAAAAAAAAAAAGGGGGGATTGTCCCCTCCTATTCTGATTGGCCCGGTTTTATGCCGACCCCAAAGAGAATAGCTTAAACAATTTTGAATTTTCTGTATTACCCGGCAATTTTTCTCTATTGCAATTCCCTAAAGTACGCCGGGTTTTGGGGACAAAAAGCGTTGTTCGGGTTTTTTAAAATGCTTTATTTTTAAAAAGGGGTTTTGCTCTTTATCGATAATGTTTTACATTTAATAAAAAAAATTTTTTTATTTTAATTTCTTCATTTCCCCACGGGGGCTGAGTGCCGGATTTCAGTGCGCCCATCTCTCCCTAGGGTATAATGGGAAAGTAGCTCGCGCTCTGATTGGCTGGGATAGACATGCACCCCCTAGCTCAGCCAATCACCCTTTTTTCTGTTTTTTTACTGTTTTTGAACACCCCGCCGTGGATTCTGTGGTCTAAATTTCCCCCAAAGGGTTTTTAATGGTTCACTGCCCGCTCCATTTGGGGGCCTTTTTTTCCCCACCAATAATAGTTTCTGATTTTTGAATTCTGTATTTCCCGGAAATTTTCCCAATATCCTAATTTTGAATTGGGAAATTTTGGAAAGTGATTTGTTTTATGTATTTTTTTTTTTTTTAGTTTTCAGTCTTTTCCGAGAATGTTAAAAACGCCTTTTAAAGGCGATTTTTTTTTTCATACCCGCACCGACACTGAAGTTTTCTCCCGCCCCACCCGTCTCGCATCAGAACGTTTTTTCGGCGCAGCCCCCCGCCGGGCGCCTAAGTCACGCACTGCGCCCATGTCCCCGCACTGTGCCCCACACACACAGGCGAGGCGCGGCGGACTTTACATTGTATGTATGAGCGCGCCCCGGCCCCGACATAAATCAGGCGCAGATTCCGCTTTTCTCCGCGATGAGTGAGCCCTCCCCTTCACATTAAGATGCACAGATTCTTCCAAAAAACCGGAGGGAAAAGAATGTGCTTGCTCAAAGTTTGGGCCGCCCGCGGGTGGAAAAAACCCCGGACGGAAAAAACCCCTGCAAATGGGGAAAGTTGCACGGGTTTTTATAAGCACCATTGTGATCATTTTCGGCCGTTTTTAGGCGGTTTTAATAACCGCAAACCGCTGAAAACCGGGCGGAAGCCTATGCCGGACGAGAGACGAGAGACAAAAACACAATGAATTCAGTGACCACAGGTGACATCTTCTCTGGAATTGTTTCTTTTCTTCTTAATCTGGTCCAAATCATAGTGACTTCCTCCAGCTACTTTGTATCTCTGCAGAGTTTGCTGTCTCAACATCCTTGGCTTTATGTATCAGATCCTCAGTCTCTATACTAAAACAAGCTCCTCTCACTGAGGACGATAAAACAACATCTCAACTCTCTGTTTCCCTGAATATAAAATCTCAACGTCCCTTACAAATAAATATTTAAACTCTATGGGCATCAAAAAATTATATTTCACACCATACTTCCCCCAAAATGAATTATAATGATATAAATTAATTATATGACACCAATATCCAATCAAATTAATATCACACTATGTACCTTTTGAAATTAATTATATTACACACTTTACCCCTCTGAAATTAATAATAATATACAGCATAACCTTGAAATTAAATTTTATGAACCCCGTACACTCGATAAAGTTATTAACACTTGCGCGACAGTACAGTAATGAAATCACGATTCCTAAAATGTTTTGTTTCCACACTCCTAAAAAAAAATTAATTTAGGGGTACATGCTATAGGAGTGAAAAGAGAAAGAACTAAAAGGACGACATGTATTAACATTGGTGCTGACAGGCCAGTTCCAATCACTTTAAGGCTTTGTAGAATGGCCAAAATTTAACAACCTTTTTCTTCGCGGTCTACAACAGGGCATGTAAAAGCCAAACAACGATCGGGGCTCAGGCACCATTTTTAAACCCCTGGTCTCTTTTTAAAATTTTTTGCACCTGGGTTTTGACTCAAACATTCATAAATGTGTCTAATTCATGATGTGGTGCAACGCCCCCAATCTTTGTTTCCCCCACTCTGCCCGCTACCCCCTCCATAACTTTCCCACCGCACTCCTCTTCCCCTCCCCAAATGTGCCCACTCCGGCATGCACACTGGCTTCCTAAACCGCGCCAGCAGCAAATCCCGATTTAAAGGGGCCCCACCCATAATTGGCTAATGCCCTGCTTAAAACCCATATTTTCTTTGCTCCTCCTACATCCGCCAATGTTGGGGTTCCTTGCTGTGTGTTGGAGGAAATTTTTTTGCCTTTTTTGTTACTGGTTCTTCCGCTACAGTTTTCCTACCCCCATTTCCTTCCGCCCGCCCTGACCACATTGCCTGTCCCTTTTTTTTTTTTTTGTTTTTTGCCCTACATCCAACTCCCCGGGGGGGGGGGGGGGCCCCTTTTGGGGCCCCTGGAAGGGCCCTTCCCCCGAAAAGGGGGGGTTTTTTAAAAAAATACCCTGGGGGCATTTTCCCCGGCTTTTTGGGGGGAACCCCCGGGGCCTGCCCTCCGCTCTTTTGGCAAAGGGGCGGGAGGGATTTCCACCCCCCTTTTTAAGGGGCCCCGGGGGTTTTAAAAAAGATCCGCACAGGGGGGTGGCCCACTGCACCCCCCCCTCAAGGGATCCATGGTCCAGGGGGCCCGTTTAGGGGACTTGGGGTTTGGGTTTTTATTATTTTTTTAAAGTTTAAAGGGGGCCTCCCTATGAATGGGAATTGGCTATTGGAACCCGGGCAACGAAGGGGCCCTCCGGGCTATTCCCCCCCGGGTCTAAAGGGGGCACTTGGGTTGGGGGAAAAACTACCGGGAAAAAAGGGGGTTTATGGCTAAAAAAAGGGGGCCCGGAAAAAAGGGGCCCTTTTTAAAAAAAAGGGGGGGCATTCGGAAAAAAGGGGGGTTATTTAAATACCGGAACCCCCGGAAAAAAGGGAAAAAAAATTTTTCCCAAAATTTTTTAATTTTTTTTTTTTTTTTGGGGGGGGGGGTCTTTTAATTTTTTTTTTTTTTTTTTTTTTTTTTTTTTAAAAAAAATTTTTTTTTTTTAAAAGGGAAAAAAAAAAAATTTTAAAAAAATTTTTTTTTTTTTTTTTTTTTAAATTTTAATTTTTTTTTTTTGGGGGGTTTAAAAAAAAAAAAAATACAAGTAAGCCCCCCCAAACGAAGAGGTTAGGTTGGGGGCCCCCAAAAGGGGGCCCCTCCAACCCTAAAAATTTTTATTTTTTTGGAAGCAAGGGGGAAAAGCGGCTGTACTGCCCGCGGTTTTTTTTCCACCTGCATTAAATATGAGCCAGAGAAAAGCCAGGAAGATTCAGAAGGGGATAATGGATACCCCCGCAGCAGCTGTGCCGATCAGCAATTACTTTGCACCTCTCGCTGGACTGGAATCTGTGCTGGCCTCTGAAGCCTCCTCTCTGGAACGGGCGCCATCTTCCCTGACTGGGCGCAGCTCTCCCTGCCCGTGCCCGGAGCTACATGCTTCTGCGGGAGCAGAAAGACGTGAGAGGAGACAGCGAAGCACAGAGAACTTGCCGGAGCCGAGCGCCTAGTCACCTTGGGAGTGGAGACGGTCTATGGCACCATTGGCGGTGAGAGATCAGATGGGGAGACAAGTAAGGAGACCGCAGCTGCAGCCCCTGAGGAGGGAGGGCCGCCATTATTGGGAGCACGGTCCCCGCTGCAGGACTATAACCAATCTGTTGCTGTGGGATGAAAGAGAGGTTCTTCCTCCAACTGCCCATTGTCCATGGAGGGGAATAGAGGTCCTATGAGCCCTGCAGAGGGAAGGAATCAAGGACATTGCTCAGGATCCATGGTTCATCCCCCACATGAGCCAAGTTGCCTGCTCCCCCCTGTGCACAACCCACCCACCATCTTGAAATGGCTGCAGCTCCTTCTCCTTCCCGCTGTAGCCCCAGACAGGACTCCCAGGAGTCCACATTGGACCTATATTCTGAGCTGCCTTATAGTGAGCGCCAACCGGAGCCTAATGATCCTAGGAGACTCCTATCTGTTAACTCACCCATCAGCCTCCATGAATGCCCCCTCAGTGGCGCACAAACGCCCAGGAGCCTTACTAATGAGGCAAGAGCCATGAGTCCTCCAGTCGGCGGCTCTATCTCCCTGACAGAACGTACGGCTGACATCGCCAGGGATAAAGCGTTATTAGTGTTACAAGGACACCCTGAACTGCAGGTGCTTCTGACACTCCTGCCTGCCAAGAATGACATTTCGGTGCTAGCTCAGGATCTTAAATCTGCTTGGAAGCAAGACATAACCACAGTCAAATCAGATCCAAACAAAACTCCAAACCTTGGAAACATCCCAAGCCACAACGCATCAGTCAATTTCTGATCTACAAACTGCAGTTAGGAACCAGCAACACCTATACCAAAGCTTAGTGAACCAACTTGATGATTCCAAAAATAGAAACCATAGGAACAATATCAGAATTAGAGGCCTCCCTGAAACTGTAAAGAACCAAGATTTGATTCCATCTCTTACAAGACTCTTCAATTTGTTACTAGGCAAAAACGGGGACTCTCCTATAGAAATGGACAGAGCACACAGGGCCTTGCGACCTCCTAGTCAAGACCCTGCTAAACCTCATGACGTTATTTGCTGTAAAGGAGGACATTATGAAAGGAGCCAGGAATACCACAAACCTCACTCTTGAGGGAGCTGAGATTGCAATATTCCCCGACCTTTCAAGGCGTACTCCATGGCTGAGTACTGCACTACTGCCGCTAACCTCTCTACTGTAGGAGAGATGGATTCAGTATAGATGGGAGTTCCCCTTCGCCTTGCATGTCAGAAATGAAGATTGTACGATCACTTTCAGAACTTTTTCTGCCTCCCAATTTAAAAAAAGGGGTTGGGGGGAAAAAAAAAAAAATTTTTTAAAAAAAGGCCCCTTTTGGGGAAAATTTTAAAAAAAAATTTTTTAAAAAAACCCCAACCCAAAAAAAAAACCCCCCCCCCTTTTTTTCCCCAAAAAAAACCCCCCCCCCCCCCCAAAAAAAAATTTTTTAAAAAAAGGTTTTTGGGCCCCCCCTTTTTTTAAAATTTTTCCCCCCCCCCCCTTTTTTTTCCCCCCCCCAAAACCCCCCAAAAGGGAAAAAAAAAACCCCCCCCCTTTCCCCAAAAAATTTCCCCCCCCAAAAAAAAATTTTGGGGACAAACCCCCAAAAGGCACCCCCCCCCCCCCTTTTTTTTTCCCCAGCCCCAAAAAACCCGGGAAAAAAACCCTTTTAAAAAAAACCCCCCAAAAAATTTTTAAACCTTTAAAAAAACCGGGGGGCCCCCCCGGAAAAAAAAAAAAAAAATTTTAAAAAAGAGGAAAAAAAAAAACCCCCCCCAAAAATTAGGGGGGGGGAAAAACCCAAAAAACCCCCCCCCCCTTTTAAAAAAATTTTTTTTGGGGCCCCACCCAAATTTAAAAAAACCCCCAAAAAACCCCCCCCCCAAAAAAACCCCCCCCCCCCCCGGGGTTTAAAAGGGGGTTTAAAAAAGGGAAATTTCCCCCCCTTTTGGGGGAAAACCCCCCCCAAAACCCCCCCCCCAAAACCCCCAAAAAAAAAAAAGGGGGGGGGGCCCCCCCCCTTTCCCCTTAAAGAAATAAAAAAAATTTTTTCCCCCCCCCTTTTAAAAAACCCCCCAAAACCCCCCAAAAAACCCCGGGCCCCCTTCCCCCCCCAAAAAAAAAACCCCGGGAAACCCCCCAAAAAAAAAAAAACCCCCCCCCCCCAAAAACCCCCTTTTCCCCCCCCTTTTTCCCCCCTTTAAAACCCCCAAAAAACCCCCCCTTTTTTTTTTTAAAAAAAACCCCCCCCCCAAAAAAAAAAAAACCCAAAAATTTTTTTGGGAAACAAAGCCCCCCTTTTTAAACCAAATTTTTTTTTTCCCCCCCCCCCCTTTTTTTCCCCGGGAAAAAAAAACCCCCCCACAACACGAAAAAAAAAAGCCCCCCCCGAAAAATGGGGGGAGTTGGGGGGGGCCGGGGGGGGGGGGGGAAAAAAAAATTTTTAAGGGAAAAAAAACCCCCCCCCAAAAAAAAAAGGAAAAAAACCCCCCCCTTTCCCCCCCCAAAAAAAGCCCCCCCCCCAAAAACCCCCGGGGGGGGCCAAAAAAAAAAAAACCCCCCCCGGGGGGAACCCCCCCCCCCGGGGGGCCCCCAAAAAATTTGGGGGAACCCGGGGGGCCCCCCCCAAAAAAAAACCCCCCGGGGGGGGGAAAAAGGGGGGGGTTTTTTTGGGGAAAAAAAAGGGGGGGGGGGGGGGGGAAAACCCGGGGGGGGGGGTTTTTTTTTTTTTAAAATTTAAATTTAAAAACCCCCCCAAACCCAAAACCCCCCAAAAAATTCCAAAAAAAATTTTTCCCCCCCACAAAAAAAAAACCCCCCCAAAAAAAAAAAATTTTTAAAAAATTTAAAAAAAATTTTTCCCCCCCCCCCAAAAAAACAAAAAACCCAAATTTTGAAAAAAACCCCCCCCCCCCCAAAAAAAAACCCCCCCCCCAAAAAATTTCCCCGGGGGGCCCCCCCACCCCCCCGGGAAAGGAAAAACCCCCCCCCCCTTAAAAAAAAAATTTTTTTCCCCCCCCTTTTTTAAAAAAAAAAAAAGGGGAAAAACCCCCACCCCCAAAAAAAAACCCCAACCCCCAAAAAAAAAACCCCCCCCGGTTTAAAAAAATTCCCCCCCCGGGTTTTTTTAAAAAACCCCCCCCTTTTTAAAAAACCCCCCCCCCCCCCCCCCGGGGGAAACTTAAAAAAAACCCCCCCGGTTTTTTAAAACCCCACCCCCCCCAAAAAAAACAAACCCCCCCCAAAAACCCAAACAAACCCTTTTCCCTCAAAAAATTTTGGGGGGTTTTTTGGGGGCCCCCTTTTTTCCCTTTTAAA
This sequence comes from Phyllomedusa bahiana, assembly GCA_025379985.1. Classification (NCBI taxonomy): domain Eukaryota; kingdom Metazoa; phylum Chordata; class Amphibia; order Anura; family Hylidae; genus Phyllomedusa; species Phyllomedusa bahiana. The sequence goes on from JAODAL010050585.1 coordinate 16,526, forward strand.
AAAGGGGGGCCCCCCCAAAAAAACCCCCCCCCAAAAAAAATTTTTTTTTCCCCCCGTTTTTTTTTAAAAATTTTTTTAAAAACCGGGGGGGGTTTAATTTTTGGGGGGGCCCAAAAAAATTTTTTTTTTTTGGGGGGGGGGGTTTTTGGGGGAAAAATTTTTTATTTAAATTTTTATGAAAAAACCCTTTTTTTAAAAAAAAAAAAGGGGTTTTTTTTTTTTTTTCCCCCTTTTCCCCCAAAAAAAAATTTTGTTTCTTTTTAAAAAACCCCCCCCTTTTTTTTTTTTTAAAAAAATTTTTTTTTTTTATTTCCAAAAAAAGGGGGGGGTTTTTTTTTTTTGGGGTTTTAACCCTTTTTTCCCTTTTTTTTTTTTTTTGGGGGGGGTTTTTTTTTTGGGGGAAAAAATTTGGGGGGTTTTTTTTAAAAAAATTTTTAAAAACCCCGGGGGTTTTTTGGGGAAAAAGTTTTTTAAAAAACCCTTAAAAAACCTTTTAAATTTTTGGGGGGGGGGGAAAAAAAAAAAAGAAAAAAAAAAATTTTTTTTAAAAAAGACGGGGGGGGGGGAAGGGGGGACCCCCCGGGAAAAAAATTAACCCGGGGTTAAAAGGAAAAAAAAAGGGGGGTTTTTTAATTTTTTAAAAAAAAAAAGGGGAAAAAAAAAAGGGGCCCTTTTTGTTTTTAAAAAAAGGGTTCCCCAAAAAAAAAGGGGGGGGGGTTTTTCTGGGGGGGGGGCCCCCTTTAAAAACCCCCCTTTTTAAAAACCCCCCCTTTTCTTTTTTGGGGGGGGAAATTGGGGGGGGCCCATGGCCCCCTCCCCCCCCCCGGGTTTTTAAAACCAATACCCAAATTTAAAACCCCCCAAAAAAAATTTTTCCCTTTAAAAAACCCCCCCCCCCCAAGGGGGAAAAAGGGTTTTAAAAACCCTCTTTTTTCTTTTTTTTTTTCCCTTTTTTTTTTTTTTTTTTTTTTTTTTTTTTTTTTTTAAAAAAAACCCCCCGGGGGGGGTTTTTTTTTTGGGGCCAAAAAAAAGGATTTTTTAAAAAAAGGGGGGGGTTTTCCCCCTTTGGGGGAAAAAAACCCCAAAAAAAAGGGGGGGAAAGGCCGGGTTTTAAAAAAAAATTTGGGTTTTTGGGGTTTTTTTGGGGGAAAAAAAATTTGGGGAAAATTTTGGGGGGGGAAAAAAGGGGGCCCTTTTTTTTGGGGGAAAGGGGGTTTAAAAAAAGGGGGTTTTTTAAAATTTTTTTTTGGGGGGTTTTGGGGGGGGTTTTTAAAAAAATTTTTTGGGGGGTTTTGAAAAAATTTGGGGGGTTTTTTTTTTTTTTTTTTAAAAAGTTTTTTTTTGGGGGGGGGGGTTTTTTTTTGGCCCAAAAAAATTTTTTTTTTAAAAAAGGGGGGCAGGGGGGGGGGTTTTTTTTTGGGTTTTTTTGGGGTTTTTGGGGGGGGAAAAAAGGGGTTTAAATTTTTTTTTTGGTTTTTTTTTTTTTAAATTTTGGGGGGTTTTTTTTTTTTTTGGGGAAAAAAATTTTTTTTAAGGGGGGGTTTTTTTAAAGGGGAAAACCCCCGGGGGGGGAAAAAAATTTTGGTCCGGATTGGGAAAAATTTTTTAAATTTTAAAAGGGCCCCCCTTTTTTAAAAAGGGGTTTTAAAATTTTTGGGGGTTTTTTTTTTTTAAAAAGGAAAAAAAAATTTTTTTTTTTTTAAAAAAAATTTTCCCCGGGTTTTTTTTTTTTGATTTTTTTTTAAAAAAAAGGGGGGTTTTTTTCCCGGGCGGGGGGGGGGGGGTTTTTTTTTTTTTTTTAAAAAAAAAAAAAAGGGGGGGGGGGGGGGCCCCCCTTTTAAAAAGGTAAAAAAGGGAAAAAAAACCCCTTTTTTTGGTAAAAGGGAAAGCCCAAAAAATACCAAATTTAAAAAAAAAAAAAAATTTTTTTAAAAAGGGGGGTTTTTTTTTAAATTTTGGGGGGGTTTTTTTTTCCCCCAACCCTTTTTTTTTTGGGGGGGAATTTTTTTTTGGGGGGGGGAAGGGGGGGGAAAAAAAAAAATTTTTTTTTTTTTTTGGGTTTTTGGGGAAATTTTTTTTAAAATTTTGGGGGCCCCGGGGGGGGTTTTTTTTAAAAAATTTTTTTTTTTTTCCCTTTAAAATAAGGGGGGGGTTTTTTAAAAAACCTTTTTAAATTTTTTTTTAAAAATCTTTTTTCCCCAAAATTTTTTCCTTTTTTTCCCCGGGGGGGGGGAAAAAAAAAGGGGGGGGGAAAAAAAAATTAAAACCCTTTTTTTTTTTAAAAATTTTTTTGGGGGGGTTTTAAAAAAAGGGGGGGGGGGGGGGGAAAATTTTTTTTTTGGGTTTTGGGTTGGGGGGGGGCCCCTTAATTAAGGGGGGGCCCGGGGGGGGAAAATTTTAAAAAAAGGGGGAAATTTTTTTTTTTTAAAAAAAATTTTTAAAAAAATTTTTGGAGGGGGGGGGGGGGGGTTTTTTTAAAGGGTTTTAAAAAAAATTTTTTTTTTTTGGGGGGAAAAAAAATTTTTAAAATTTTTTTTTAAAAAATTTTTTTTTTTTCCCGGGGTTTTTTTTTTGGGGGAAATTTTTTTTAAAAAAGGGGGGAAAAAACCCCAAAAAAAAAAAGGGGGAGGGGGAAATTGTTTTTTTTTTCTTGGTTTTCCTTTTAAAAAAAAATTTTTCCCCCGGGGGGAAAAAAAAACCCCAACCCCGGTTTCATCTATACATGGTCACGGGGAAAAAATTTTTTAAAAATTTCATTTTTTTTTTTTTTTTGGATGCGGTTTCAGTCCTGAAATTAAGGGGGGGGGGGTTTTGGGCCCAACCCGGGGGGGGGGGGGAAAAAAAAAATTTTTTGGGGGGGGTTTTTTTGGGGGGCCCTTTTAAAAAAAAAAAAACCCCTTCTTCCCCAAAAAAAGGGGGAAAAAGGGAAAATTTAAAAAAAACCCCAAAAAAAAGGTTTTTGGCAACACAACTTAGGTTATAAAAGCCAAAAGAAAAAAAGCACACACCCCTTCACTATCCCCCGTCTTGTACCCCCAGCATGACCCTTAAAACCCCGCATTTAACCCCAAAAATTTAAAAAAATTTTCCAGAAGGCATTATGGTTTGGGAAACCCCATTTTTTCTTTTAACTGGCATTGAATATCCCGGGCCGGAAAAGTACCCTGAGCCCCAAACCTTTTATGACCCCCAAATTTAAAAAGGGACCGGAAAAAAAGGGGTCTTTCAAAAACCATTTTAGTTTTTTGGAATTGACTTTCCCTGTCCTGGGGCCCCAGCATGGGGCCCCCAAACCCGCTGACCCCCAGATTAAAAAGTCCGGAAAAAGGGGTCCTTTTAACCCCCATTTTTTTTCACGGGGCTTAACATCCCTGTCCTGGGGCCACAGCATGAGCCCCCCCCAAACCCGCAGACCCCCAAATTAAAAATGCCGGAAAAAGGAGTCTTTCAACCACCATTTTTGTTTCACTGGGGCAAAGACTATCCCTGTCCCTTTGGGGAGAGCATGAGCCCCAAACCGCATGACCCACGAAATTAAAAAAAGGGGCCGGGAATAAGGGGTCTTTCAACCACCATTTTTTGTTTCCTGGGGCAATTTACATAAACCTTTTTCCCGGCCAACATTTGGGCCCCCAAAACCCGCTTTACCCCAGATTAAAAAGTGTGGAAAAAAGGGGTTTTTTCCCAAACCCCCATTTTAAAATTATGGACATTGACTATACCCGTCCCTTTGGGCCCAAACCCTGAGCCCCAAACCTGCCCTGACCCCCAAAAATTTAAAAATTTACGGAAAAGGAGGGCTTTTAACCACCATTTTAGTTTTTACTTACATTGGGCTATACCTTTTTCCCGGGCCACAGCAAGAGCCCCCAAAAACCAGGGATGGGCCCCCCTTAAATTAAAAAAATGATGGGAAAAAAGGGGTTTTCAACCACCATTTTAGTTTCAAGGACATATACTGTTCCCCGTCCTGGGTAGCCTTTTCCCCCCGAATTTATGCGGACCAAATTGGCTTTACTTGGAAATTTCGGGGGTTAATTCTTGTTCCACCCCGGTTTCCCATTTTCCCTTTGGGATTCTTTTTTCTTTTTTCCAACCCTCCTGGAGGAAATTGTCTCGTACTTTTTTTCTCTTTTCCCCTTTCTCCAACTCCATTTTCCTCTGAATAACCTACATCTGGTCAAAATTTTCCTGTAACCCCTCTTGCCCAAAACAGAGGAATTTTTTACCACTATTTTGTACATGCAATTTTTTTTGTTTGTTTTAAAATTTTAGAAAACACATTTTTTAAAAAAGGATGGAAACCCCCCCATTTTCCCTTTTTTTCTCTTTTTTAATTGGGATTAAATGGGTTGTTTTCAATAAGGGATTGATAGCTTTTGTTAAAAAATCTTGCAAAAACAATCATTTTGCAATATGTGTCCCCTTTTTCGTGGCCTACCTTTTTCCTTTTTTTCTGGGCGCACCCTCACCCTTTAGCCAACCCTTTTCAATTGTGAAGGAAAAAAATGCTGTTAGAAGCAACATTTTTTTTTTCAATTTGGACCCCGTAGTATAGCTGCATGGTTTACAGCAAAAAAGGGCCCCCCAAAAATTCAAAGCAAGACCCTTGAGCCACTTTGGACAAAAGTAAGAACCAAAAAAAGTTTTGTTAAAACAACATTTTTTTTTATAATAGGGACCTGTAGAAAAAGCTGCAAAAAACACAGCAAAATTTCCCCCAAAAAAATTTAAACATGACCCTTGAGCCATTTTGGACAATTGTGAAAAACAAATTTTCTGTTAAAAAACAACATTTTTTTTATAATTTGGACCTGTATATTGCTTTCATTTCAAAGCAGCATGACCAAAAAAATTATAAAAATGACTTCTCAAACCACTGTTAAAAAAATTGTGAGGGAGAAATGGCCCCCTTAGAACCCCATTTCTGTTCCAAAGGAAACCCTGAATTTTTGGGTGTAAACTCACAGCAACATGACCCCAAAAAAATTTTAAAAAATGACTTCTCAGCCACTATTAAAAAATTTTGAGGGACAAATTTTTTTCACTTAAAAAAACCCCATTTTGTTCCCAAAAGGAAATATGGGTTATTGCTGTATCTCACAGCTACATGACCCCAAAAATTATAAATATGACTTCTTTAGCCATATTAAAAAATTTTTGAGGGGGAAATTTCCACTTAAAAGCCACTTTTCTTTTCCAAAGGACCATAATTATAGCTGTATCTCACAGCAAATTTACCCCCAAAACCCTTGACAATGCGAAAACTTATAAAAAAAAAGTGAGTAAATGGAAAAACGGTGTTGTCCCTGGGAAAACCCTTCGTCCCTTTTTCATTTCCTCACACAAAAACCCGGGAAAATGAACTGTTGGGAAAAAAAAGAATAAAAATTGCAGTAAGAAAAGATCATTTTAAAAAAAAAATTTTTAAGAGGACCATTTTGTTTGAAGAAATGTGAAGTAACGGCAACTAATGGTTACCCCGGCAAATTTGGGGGCCCCAAAATCAGGGGATCCATGTGATTCATCTTGATGAAAGTCAAAAGGGTCCAATTATCTGTGGAAAGCCGGGTGCTTTTTTTCTGTAATACTCCCCCCAAACTGTGCGAAGGTCCCTCAGATATGACGCTGGGTGCTTGGGGAGGACAACACCTCTATGGCGTTGGGGAGCCAGCTCGGGCCATTCGTCCATTTTTGGGAACCCCGAATCTTTGGGCCGGAAAACATACAAAAAAAATCCCATGTTGAGACGCCCGATAGTCGGGGCACCATGACTTAAGCTGGTTTTTGTGTGTTGGGAAAGTTTGCCCTGCATTGGGATGCGTTGGGGAGGTGGTAAAAAGATTGCCAGAGGCACCCCTTTGGGTTTGGCCCCCTTTCCTGCTGCTGCTTTCTGCCGCCCCACGGCTACTTGGCACCTACTGCTGTCACGTCGCTGATGTTGTTCCCCCGGTACATTTTTGGGGAAAGTGAAGCAGGCGCAACAGATGTTCCAGGTGATCAATTTAAAACCCAAGGGTTTCCCTTTTTCCCGCATTTTTTCTCTCTTTTTGGGTGGGTGGAAGGAAAAAGGGGTGGTTTTTTTTTTGTTTAAACCCGGGGGGCCCGGAGGGTTACCACCCAGAACTGTTTTTCTTTTTATGGCCTTTAAAGCAAGATCATTTGTAGGAAAAGGGGGCATCCCAAACTCATTTGAGAGATGGAAAACCCTTTATTTCCAAGCCCTTTGGGGGGAGGGGCACTAGCAAAAATTTATTTTCCCCCATCCCTTTCCCCCCCTCCGCCTCAAATTCGCGCCAAAACCCCCTTTCCAAGGCAGGGGGGTCGGGAACGCGGTGGGCTAGGAATACCTTCCTTCCCCCCTCCTCCTCCGCTGCCTCCGGCCCAGCTTCAAAACAGCCCCGGGTTGCCTGAGATGAAAGCACCCCGAGAGTGATGCGCCACCTTTCACGCCCTGGACCCCGAACCACTGCCCAATGAAGACCCATGAAATTGTGAAAATGTCGGGCCTTGTGGATTTGACGGAGAGAAAGGGCTCCATGTCCGGCCCTCTGTGGGCCATCTCCTCCTCCGTACTGGGGGGACCTTTGTTTCAGAGTGTCCAAAGATCGGTTTCCCAAATAAGATCCCACAATCTCCCTGCTGACAAGGGGAAATTTTCCGCACTGACCCTTTTTGGGGCCCCTTTTTTCAAAACTGGCAAAAGGGTGGTGCAGAGCTTTTCACCTGCCTCCACTCTCGGGGGCTCCCAAAACCCCCAGGTCCGCACCGCTGCTTGTCAGGGCCCTGTGTCACTTCGTATGCGTAATGGCATTTCGCTGCTGCCCCAACGCTGGAGCATGTGGGGTTTGGGAAATTTACGGGGGGGCCAGCGACCTTTCAACGCAGCCAGGCGGGGAAAGCAGGGTTTTGAACGGCGGAAGTGCGAACTTAGACTTCGAGCCCTTTCCCCACAGGCAGTCCAGACTCGGGGAAACTCTTTAGGAAAATTTTTGGACGACAAAGGGTTTATGACATGTGGGCCCGGGAAGGGATGTTTCTCCGCCTATAGATCTAAGGGGGGCCCCAGAATTTTGCCCGTTATCGCCCCCCACCTTTCCTGGGACAAGGTTTTTGGCACCCAGCCAGCGTCGGTCTCATTGCGGAAGCCGTCCACAGCTCCTGACCTGTTTTGGACGGTCTCCAAGGGCAGATTTTAATTTTAACATGGGCCCCGGTGTCTCCCGGGAGTGGGGTGCCACCAGAGGGGGCCTTTTGGGGGAAAAAACCCTGCACCCTCCCTGCGGTTTTGAAGAGCGTGCGGGCCCAAACCTGAGAGCCCCCTGTCACCCCCCCCGAACACCACCCAGCTCACCCAGTTTACTTCACAGAGATTTAGCGGGCCCTTTGGGCCCTGCTTACTAGTCCCTGTGTCGGTGGTTTAGAGGACTTTTCCGGCCACAGAAAGAAACAAAGCGCTTTAAAAAATTTGATGACACGTGGGGTGGCCAGGGAGGGAAAGGCTTTTTTTGGCAAAGAAATGCCTGGTCCCGGGCCCTTTGGTATTGGGGGCAGGCAAGGGCCATGAAGTGGCCCGGGAAACCCCCCTTTTGTCCACCAACGGAAAGGCAACATTTCCCAAAGGGCCAAAAACCTTGGGAATGCCGACATTCAGGCTTTTTGGTTTTTTGGGGTGGTTTGGGTTAAATGTTTCTTCTTTCTCCCAAACCCCCGGAAGACAGAAGGGGTTTGGGTGCTGAAAATGGCCGCTTACGGCGTGCGGTCATCAAACCCGGGGGGGGGAGAAGGGGGAGGATGGGGTTTTGGGGGGTGTGGTGGTCTTTGGGGGGCGGGGGAGGGTGAAGCCCGGGGGGTGATCCCTGATCATTACTTGAGGGGGACATGGGGACCTGGGAACGCTTGGGGTTTGGGGGAGGGGGAAGGGGAGCAGAGGGGGTTTTACAGTGGTTGGAGGCCCCCGGGTTCGGTCTGGCCCCTTTTTTTGGGCCCAAATTTTTTACCTCCTTTCCCAAATCATGCATTCGCGCATGTGACCCAGACATGTTGGTGGTGTTAACCACCTAAGGTCTTTCCTTATTATGCTTTTCGGCAAAGGCGGGGATATGACATCACTGGGGGAATCAGAGGTTTTTCTAAAAAAAGGCCCAGGCCCTTTAGAGGTCCTGGGGCCTTTTTTTACGGGGATAAGCGAGGACGGGGTTTTCGCTGCCAGGCTGGGCGGAATCATATCAGCGGACTTTGCGGGCCCCTCTCCCCTTTTTTAGGTGGAAAACCCCAAATGACACTACCCCAAAAATCCCTTTCCCCCTTTTGTCCAGTTTGGGTTTTAAAACGCTCGCAACAAATTCTGCTGAAAAAAACCCCGTTTTTTCCGCAATGTGTTTTCATCATCATCAAAACCCCAGGTGACTTCGTCGTCCCGACTTTTGCATCCAGGAAACTCGGGCTACAAGCAAGGGGCCTGCAAGGCGTTGCCCACCGCCCGGGATTTTTTCCGATTGACCCGGTTCCTTCCCCCTCCCCTGATTGGGATCAGTAACTGGGCCCTCAGAGCAGAGAAAAACATCCCCCTTTTGGGGCTCTTGATTTTTTTAAATGCCTTTGCCCCAACCGCTTTTGTTTTCAAAAAGGTCTTCGGGAAAGATTATCCACAGGGTGGGTTAAAACGAGTTGACATTTTGGGGGTGCTTCATGTTGGACGGGTTTCTGGTGATGTGATGACGACCTTTGTGGCCGTGGCTGGGAGGACGAGGAGGTAAGAACCCGCTGGGTGCAGGTTTCATTAACCACTGAAGGACAATTGGTGACGCTGTTTCCCTTACTGAAAAATTTACAGAGCCCCCGACCCAGTATGACGGCCTGACGGGCCTGCAACGACAAGCTGGCAAAGCGGTTTTTTTTTTCGCCAGCAATGGAAGGGGCAAACCCTTTTTCGGCCTCTACCTCCATGTCCTTCCCCCCTTTGCTTTGCTAACCCCCTGAAATTTCGCTCCAGTTCAGGAAAAAATAAAAATTTTTGGGAAAGGGATGGAAAAATTTTGGAAAAATTCCTTTTTAAAAGACGGCAAAACACAGCTATTTCAAATCCCTAAAAACAAAACAAAATTGCTATTCAAATTTTTTAAATGCAAAAATAGATCTTCCCAAAAAAGGTTGCTGACCAAAAGTTAAAAAAAAACCTGTCTGAAATGTATTTCGGATATTTTAAAAAGGGATTTTTTGGGGCCCCTTTTAAAATTCCCCGTGGTGACTACAAAATTGCTTTATTCCAAAATTTAACTGCAAAGTAGATCTATCAAAAAAGCTGGCCCGGGGCCAAAGTAAAAAACACGTATCTGAAAAAGTATTCGGATAAAAAAAGGTTTTTTTGGCCCTATCAATTTTACCTGTGGTACTAAAAAAATTACTGTTTCCCAAAATTTTAAAAACCAAAATAGAACTATCAACAAGCTGGCCCGCGGGCCCAAATTTAAAAAACAGTAAACTGAAAATGGTTTGAAAAAAAAAGGTATTTTTGGCCCCCTTTCAATTTACCTGTTGGTGACTACAAAATTGGGGTATTCCCCAAAATTTTAAATGAAGGTGCCTCAATGAACAAAGCTGTTTTGCGCCAAAGTGGGAAAAAAAACGTATTGTAATGTATTTGGAAAAATAAAAGGTTTTTTTTGGCACCTATCCCAAATTTAACCCGTGGTAAAATACACAATTGCTGGGTTTAAAAATTTTAAATGCAAGGGGTCTCCATCAACAAATCTGGGACTGGGCAAAAGTGGGAAAAAAAACGTATCTGTAAAAGGGATTTCGGATAATTTTAAAAAGGGATTTTTTTGGGAACCCCATCAATTCACCTGTGGGGACTACAAAAAAAACTGTATTCCCAAAAATTTTAAATCAAAGTAGATCTATCAACAAAGCTGGCCTGCGCCAAAATGCAAAAAACACTATCTGTAAGGGTTTCGGATAATAAAAGGTATTTTTGGCACCTTTCAATTCACCTGTGGTGACTACAAAAATTGCTGTATTCACATTTAAGTGCAAGGTGCCTCAATGAACAAAGCTGTATTTGCGCCAAAGTAAAAAATACGTATCTGTAATGTATTCGGATAATAAAAGGTATTTTTTGGCACCTACCATTTCACCTGGGGTGACTACAAATTGCAGTATTCTCATTTAAGTGCAAGGTGCCTCAATGAAAAAAGCGTAGTGCGCCAAAGTCAAAAAACACATATCTGTAATGTATTCGGATAATAAAAGGTTTTTTGTGGCACCTTTCAATTCACCTGTGGTAACTACACAATTGCTGGATTCAAATTTAACTGCAACGGGGCTCTATCAACAAATCTGGACTGGGCAAAAGTGCAAAAAACACGTATCTGTAATGTATTCGGAATAATAAAAGGTATTTTGGCACCTTTCAATTCACCTGTGGTGACTACAAAATTGCTGTATTCACATTTAAGTGCAAGGTGCCTCAATGAACAAAGCTGTAGTGCGCCAAAGTGAAAAAACACGTATTTGAAATTTATTCTGATAATACTGTGAGGGTTAATGCTAATATGTGTACATGTGTGTTTCCATAAGCTAAAGTTTGTTTATAAGAAAATACCAAGCTTTCCTCCTTATAAGGGCCCTACAGATATCCATTTGAGGACGATGATGTGAGAATTGAGGCATTCAAGATGGGCCCCGATTCCATGTATATATCCCGCCAACAAGCGACTGAGTTTCGACTACATGTCCCAAGAAGCACTGACTGATACAAAACCCGAAAT
>JAODAL010050586.1:0-27296 GCA_025379985.1 Phyllomedusa bahiana
TTGTTCAAGAAAAATTTTAACAAAAGATGCAAAAATGAATAAAGGAAAAGGAAATTTAGTAAAGACACTTCCAGTTGAATGATGGAACATGACTCTTTGACATATTCTGCATGCCATATACCCCATTAAAAGGTTACAATTAAAAAGAAAAACATAGAATAATTTTGAGCTTTTGGTGCAGATGGTCATGACTATTCGTAAGTAACATGAAAACCTTTCTACACACTGTCATTTTTCATCCCCGGGCTCCCCCCGGAGCCCGGGCACCGTTGTCCCGCCACTGCGGTGGCGTCCTCCAGTGTCTCCACTTGTTACTCACCGGTCCCGGCACCTGTCTGTCCTTCGGTGCCAGCAGTGGTCCTCGCCAGCATACGATTCTGCCATCCTTCCTCCTGCTCCCTGATGTCCAGTGTTCCCTACGGTGAGCTAGCGTGGCACTGCTCTATATTTAAAGGAACAGTGTCCTAATTTCCTTTTCCATGAGTGGTTAGAAACCGGGGGTATAGGATTTTTGGGGCCACCATGACGTAGATTGAACCCGGGTGGAGCAAAAGTGAGGACGGGGGCCCCGGTTGGTATGGGACAGGTCACAGTAGAGAATAGCCGTGACGTACGAGTGCCAAACTTTTCTTTTTAAAAGGGGGCATCTCCGGGCTACAGGGGGGCTTTTTCCAAAAGGGGCTTCCCCAAAGGGGCATCTACTTGTACAGGGGGGGGCCTCTACGGGCTACAGGGGGGGCATTATGGCAACAGGGGGCATCAGGGCCCAGGGGCATCACCGGCTATAGGGGCATCTACTGGTATGGGGGGCTACTACATGGTAACATATGAGTGCTATAGGGGTTTTTGTTAGAGATAGAATTGGTAGAGAAGTGCTGATAAAGTGAGGATCGAAGAGTTTGTTTTTTAAATTTTCGTGAAGAGTCGGGAAAGTCGTCATGGCGTTTGGGAAAAGATGGAGTGAAGAAGAAGGAAAAGAACAATTTTCAGAGAGTCTTTGTGAATCACGGTAAACTTTTTTTTTTAAAAGTATTTTTTTATTAAATTTTTAAGATAAAAAGCAAAACCTTTAAAGTAAAAAAAAAAATACAAGCAAAAAAAACTTTTCCACTCAATAACACCAAAAAATTTAAACAATTTTTGGCACTAAACCCCAAAAATTTTACCCCAATAGTATTTGGAGTCAAAATTTAAAATAACATGCAGATATGGAAGACATGAACTAGCCAGGTAACCATATACATTAATTCTAATCATAAGATAGACCATTAAAAAAATATAGGTCTCCCCCGCCAGGTTTTTACTTAGAGTTATAGTACCAGATAAATCCCGTCTCCTTAAGGAAGATCTTTCCTTTTCCCGAGCTACCCGTGCCCCCCCACAACCGCCTATCTTTTCTACTTGATGAAGAGGGACAAAAATCCGAAAAAGCGTTGTCTTTTAAAGAGAGATACTGGGTTGGCTAAAAAATCCTTTTTGCTTTCTCAAGACTGGGGGGTCAAAAGAAATTGAGGATTTGTTACAACCAAAAGAGGGCGTGTGGCTTCTCAGCCCCCCTTTCCCATAATGCCTTGTATTTCAGTTTTTAAGTAGAGGGGCGAAAAGGCAAAACAAAAACTCTACAAGCCGTTCGTTCGGTGCTCTCCTTAAGGAGAGATCTTCCCTTCCAAAACTAACCTTAAACAGTGAAATAACAAATGCGTATCCGAAGACGCCCCTATTGCTCTCACCCACACACTCACACATTCAATCCCACTCATATTGTCAGTCTCTGATTCTTTCCCCACACTGTAACTCACGTCGTTAATCCCCTCTATCCCAATTGCCCCATATATGTGAAAAAACGTTTTGGTATGCCTTTTGGAGGCATAAGAAATCTTACAATAGAGAAGATCCGCGTTAACCAACTGACCAGAGATCCAAGGTAGGGACTTTTGGGGGCTTCCAGTTAAGAAGTATTGTTTTTCCGTGCATAAAAAAGAGAAGTTTATAGAGAAATTTTTTCATTCTTTCCCGGCACAAGTCTGTCCTAGTCCCAATAGTCTATTAACCGCTTGACACACATAGGAAACCCCAAATTTATCATTTAAAAATGCATGAACCGATTGCCAGAAGATTGCAATGTTGGGCATTCCCATACCATGTGGATCAAAGTACCGCCCCGCTCTGCCACATCTAGTGCACAGGTCGGATGATAGGCATCTCATCTGTCTTAGGGAACCGGAAGTCAAATACACCCTATTAGCCCTTTTGCTTGAATGAGTTGATCTCTTTGCACTTTTGGCAGAAGCTCTCCGGAGGAGCAAAAGCTCATCCAGCGCATCATTCTCCAGATCCGGTATGTCATTCTTCCATTTTCCCCAAGGCAGCTACCCAAAGGTGAAGTTTGAACACTCATGATCCCTCGTACAGAGAGGGGGCCGGCCCCTTTTAAGCTCACCCCCTAACTTGGCTTCTCCACGGCCGCACGTCAGTGAAACAGTTCCGGTCCAAACTGCGCAGCACAAGCGTGCCTTAGCGGCAGGTACCTGAAAAAACTGCCCCTAGGGAGATTGAATTGTTCTTGTATATCCACAATAGAGCGTAAATGACCCCCTACATACAATTGCGCCAAGTATTTGATTCCCTTCAGAGCCCAAAATTCATAGTCTTGTACGTACAATAATTCAGGTAGTTTAGCGTTGTGCCACAACGGGATATAAGGAGACCAATGCGTACCTTCATCTTGCCTCTCATAGATGGTCACAAAGGACCTCCATGCTCCCACCATTGCACCCATCAATGATGTATAGTGTGTTGTTTGGTTCCTACCTTCCCTGTAAGTCATATTTGTCAGTCCTTCATATGAGCCTATCAGTGCGGCTTCAAGAAACACCGCTGGATTGTTGTTATCTGACCGAAGCCACCACGCTGCATATGTCAAATGCGCTGCAATATAGTATATATATAAATCCGGCAAAGCAAGACCGTCTCTGTTGTACGGAGCCTTCAAAGTGGACCTACAGATTTGTGGTGCCTGACTTCCCCACAAGAAGGAGGTCAATATTCTATCTAATTCCACAAAGTGGGACTTGGGAATTATACATGTAGCCGCTCGGTATAAATATAATAGCTTAGGCAGTAGGGCCATCTTGAAAAGAAAAATCCTGCCAATCAGGGACAATGGGAGTGTTGCCCAGGCCTTTAACTTATAAGTGACATGCAGCACTGTCGGTGTAAGATTTAGAGCCAAGTACGATGCCCAAATATTTGAACCGGGAAACCACTTGCAGACAAGAGTGAGGAGTAATTTCAGAGGGAACAATTTCGTCCACCGGAAAGAGAATAGATTTGGCCCAGTTCACCTTTAGCCCTGAATAAGACCCAAAAGCGTCAACAGTGTCTAGTAAGTTATCCAATGATGCTCTAGTATCCCCTAGGTACACCAACATAGCATCGGCATATAGAGAGATTTTCTCAGTAATGCCTGCGATTTTTCTTCCCTCAATTCCCTGATGATTAGTAAGGAGGATTGCCAAGGGTCCCATCACCAGTGCAAATAGTAGCGGTGACAGAGGGCACCCCTGTCTAGTCCCTCTTTCTAGAGGGAAGGGACTAGATAAGTGTCCATTGACTCTCACCCTCGCCACAGGATTAGAATATAATAGTTTGACCCAACGCAAAAATTCCGACGGGATCCCCATTTGGGCCAATACCACCCACATAAACCTCCACACCACTGAGCCAAATGCCTCCTCATTGTCCAGGGCAGCAATTGCCCTCGACCCTGAGTGGCATGCACTACCTGTAACTAGATATAACTTTAATGTAATCACTTATATGTCTGCAAAGCCTGTGTACAGATGGTATCCACCATGTACGTGCCCGAAATAAAATTATAATACTCCCGAAGTTGTGCCGATCTCTATCTAAAATGAACAATAATATGGGGGTAACGAAAAAAAATAATTAATTCAATAAATTCATTTTTATTTCTTTATTTTCGTTACACCCATGCTATTGATCAGTGACTAACGAAAATAAAGAAATACAAATTAATTTATTGAATTAATATTTTTTTTTCTGTTACCCCCATATTATTGATCATTTTATATACACGTCGGTACAACTTTGGGAGTCTTATCATTTTAATTCGGGCACATACAGTTTTATTACAGAATGCATTAGAAAACCCATAAGAGCGTCGCTCGCTCTCCCATTGGTCCAAATAACCACGCCTCTTTTAACTTAGCCAATCACAAACAGAGCTCGCTCTGCATTTCTTTTCCCCATAGAACTCTATGCGAAGGTAGCTTCACAGGCTGATTGGCTAAGCAGGACGAGCCCCTCTACCCCCCAACCAATCACAGTACTAGAATATTTCCCATAGACAGTAATAACTTTTAGGGCGCCCTTCTAATGCGCCCTTTCTTTCTCCATTCAAAATAGACGCACTACATATGATTGGTGGATTCATATCTGCCGCCTGGGCTCAACCAATCAGCTCTTTTCTGCCTTTTTTACTGTATTTTGAACTGTCCGCCTTTTCATTTGATCAACTTCAAATAAACGAACCTCTTCATATTCCAGATCATCTCATTCCAGAATGGTCATGCATTAGGCCATGTTCACACGGCTATTAAAATTGGCTATTTCGGACCGTAATTACGTGCCAAAGTGCGCAAATTACGGGCTGAAAACGGCCCATTCATTACGGTAATCCACAGTTCTCATAGAGAACTATGGATTACGTCATCCTCTCCCCGCTCAGCGAAATCCGCCGGGCGGGGAGATAAGTGACATGTGAATTACCAGCGAGTATACGAACCGCTGGTAATGCAAGTCATGGGGCCGGCGAAGTGCCGGCCCCCCGCTCACTCCCCCGCTCCGCCCCGCCCCCGTCCACACGGCGTAATTGCGGGGCGTAATTACGTCCCGCAGTTAAGCCGTGTGAACATAGCCTTACTTGACATATTTATAGAGATCCATGCAGATACAGAAAGAAGCTAGTGTTAGAAGTTCCTTTGGTAAGAAGCAGAGGTAAAGGTAAAATGACCAAGAAGAAGCAGAAATGGCACAATTAGTGGCAGAGACAGAAGATAAGCTAAAAATTCAAATGGAAAAGAAAGAAGAAGCTGTCTTAGCAAAACTAAAAGTTCTAGACCAAGCATTAGTCCAAGATACTGATCTACACTGCTATATCCCAGGATAAGTGGAAGACCCAGCTGAATGGAATGCCTATGTGTTGACAATCAATCTGTACGTCCTGGTAGCCACAAAGACTTTACTCTCAAAACAGAAACTTCTAAGTTTAACATTGCAGTGCCAAGTCTAACTTACCACACAGATTTTTCCCCACACAGCAGCAGATATTGCCACCCACCAATGACAAGCCTTATACACCAGAGACATTACAACGAATTTCCCAGCAACAAGGAGTGGGAGATCAGACATGTCCGACTTGCCCGGTTAGTCCCAGAATTTGCAGAACAGGTAAAGACATTGAGAGCAAATTCATGTAGGCCACTCAGAAGAAGGTCTTGCTGAAGCATGGGAGAGATTTGAGCAGACCCTATGGGAAGTTCTGAAGCTATCGAAAGTGCCTTATTTAAGAGACCCTTCAAACATTCCCCCAAGATTACTAGCAAAGACAATTGCAAACTTCAGGATCTGAGCCCCCGACTAAAGGAATTAGAATTGGCTAAAATGAACCCACGTCTGTCAGGACTGAGTTACCTTGATACTGATCATGGGTCAATCCAGTGGTGTCCAAACTCCGCATGGTATTCCTCAGGTATCTGTGGCACGAAACAACAATACTAGCAAAGAAATGGTTGAATACCGCATTAAAAATGTATGTTTTCAGTAACAGTCTTTCACTGCTGTTGTTACATTGGCTTTCGGAGGACCGCTTCTGATGGTGAGTCGGAGTTTGGAAAGGATGCCGACACTTCGTTGAAAGACACTTCTGCGTGGACGATGCTCTCAAATTCTTGCCCACGGGTGGAAGCTTGTCTGGGATTACAAAAGAATTGCTTCTAACAGAGCTGATGTCATGAAAGCCCTTTTAACTCAGCGATCATGCCACAAAAATTCAGAAACTTAAAGGGGTTTTCTCCTCCAAAATATTATTCTCAATGAGGACTGTAAAAATGAGCACCTTTGCAATTGGTTTGCATTACCTAAATAATTTAGTATAGCAGCTATAAACCAATCTGTGTGTTCTACACCTAAAAACTGCAGCCTGAGGTCGGGCTATGCGCTCTCTTCTGTGATTGGCTGACTGACATTCAGCCCTTTTGGGACACAACCTTTATGCTGTGATTGGCTGCCTGCACTCTGTGCTTACTCCCCCACTGTGGAAAATGAATTGAAACAGCTTCTGTGCAAGAATCTAGCAGCTAGATTCACTCTCTCATATAACACAGCCTTATACACTGCCCCCCCCATGTAACACAGCCTTATACACTCTGCTCCCCCTCTACCTCCTGCCAGATAACAGTGTGGGGGAAAAGTGCATTCCTCACATTTGTTTCATCAGTTCAGGCTGTATGTATATTATTTACAGCAATGTGGGTGTTTTTAGATACAAGTGGCTTGTGCAGCCTGGGAGGGACGTGACAGCTCTGCAGGCATGAGAACTGACCAGTGCAGGAGGTATGCAGAGCTGTGACATCCTCTTCCTTCCACTTCTCACACAGAATGATGATGTCACCAGTCTTCAGTGAGGGAAGACACGCCCACTGGGAGGAGAGACCCGTCCAAAGGGAGTAGAGACGCCCCTGGATTTGAAGCTGTAAAAGACAGAAACAACTCAAGTCTGTGAAAGCCAGAGATGAGAAAACCCCTTTAAACCTAGGACTAGACAATCCACCAGTATATAGAAGTCTGGGTTTAAGGTGAGACTTGTTGAATGAATCCTTTGGTTTTTGAGTTAATTGTACAGATAAAAAATGTACTGAGCATAGGGTTCTCTCATCATTTAACAACCTATATGATCTCCTGGGATTTGTAGCAAACTTGACTGCACAAGACAAATTTCTGTTAAGACAGTCCTCACAGTCTATTGAGGACTGGGATGCCCCAATGCATTAAAACAAACAGCAAAAGTGGGAGTCTTGGAAAGAATCTCTACATGCCTTACATAGATTAACCACCACATTTTTTACACCCAACCCAGCATTCTTGCCACAAGCTGAAAAAAGGAAATCACATCTTCTCAATGCCCCTTTTGGGGCCCAAAAGCAGCTGTCATCTCTTGAAGGAAAAGCTCTTTGGGCTTTCCCCACGTAGGGGGTTTCCCGGTTTTACAGACGGTTTTGCTCTGTCCCGTGTAAACGGCCCCTTTTAATAAAGCTCATGTTGGATCTATTTGGGAAAGCCAAATTAGCTCCGAAGTCTGAGCATACCATCCCTAAGTTTGAACTTTGTGGAACTGTATTAACTGTAGAGATTGCAGATTTTATACAGCGTGATAGAGTTATGGGTGAATTTAGTTTTACACAGACAGCAAGGGTGTTCTAGGTTATATTTACAACCAGTCAAAACATTTCTAAGTCAGTACCTGCACTGAAAGCATTAGAAAGTCCACAGAACCTGAACAATGGCACTATGGTGTGACCCATTACACCCCTTAAAAGTAAAAGACTGTGATTGCAAGATAATATTGTCTCACTATGTGCCCCGTAATGCAATAAATCCACACACTGTGTGCCCCAAATAGCATGTTCTATGCCTTTGGAAAATAACTGTGCTACACAGTGCCTCAGGGATAGTAGTGCCTTAGGGTATGTGCACACAACGTTTTTGGATCTGCTTTTGGATCCGTGTTGGATCCGAAAAGCGCATCCAAAAGCGCAGCGTCTTTTCAGATCTAAAAGGGACCAAACGTCCTAACATCAGCTGCGTTTTTGACTGTGTGTTGGAGGCAGGAGTGCCCCCTATCATTTTAAAAGGGCTCCTGCTGGGTTTTTTTGGCCCAAGAATTGACATGTAAATTCCTTGAAGATCCGGGAAAACACAGTAGACACGCATCAGCGATCACCATGTGAACCCCAATGTTGTCTCATATTAATAGCAATGTAAAACACATTGTATTTGGAGCTGCGTGTTTGGGTTCCTTTTTGGGGGATGACAAACGGCCCCCAAAAGCAGCCCCAAAAGGATGTAACACGGACCCAAAAAGGCCTGTGAAATCCCCTTATACGTGGCCCTTTGGGAGATTTAACTAAACGGGAAAGGGAACACTTCAAAATTATAAAAAAAATTTTGAAAATTGAGTATTAAAAAATGCAAGTCTAAAAAATAAAAACAAAAATCATTTTCTGAAGTGTAGCCACCATAGGCACCTGTCCTAGTGTGCTCTTTCTTAAATGTGACAATGCAGCTTGTTTGCAGGAATTCACCACAAAAGCATAAGGTTGGGTTTATAGTATGTGCATGGATTTCTGTAAGTGGATTTCCATCCACTTCTAAAAATATGACAATGTATGTTTGATAAAGCATCCCTGTCTATTGAAAAGTAAAGGCAAAACTATTGTACCTTTGCAAAAGAAAAATTGTTTTTAGCAACATACACATCTACTTTTCTACAGTAGAAACAATATACTTTGAAGAAAAAAATATTCACTAAAGCTTCATTACCTGTGCAAAATATTATCAGCTGCCTTTTCAGAAATCACCACTGAAACATGTTATGGGATTATAACCATTATTTTAAATCCAGTTTTCTAGTATAAACGACCTACAAATAATGGTTACTGCGTGTTGGAGCACTTCACAATACATTTGTTGGAAGAATATCTGCTTGATATTTTGTACAATTATTAAATAGGAGAAATTTAAAAAAATACATGCATACATCATACATGCATGACAAATGTAGGGATATATTATATCTCTTTCTCTAGGAGATGCAGATACACTCACTATAATGAGATGGACTGAATAGGAATGCTTATGATTGCATCACATGTAACCTGTACACATATAGACAGTGCCTGGCATGTACAACTACATTCCCCCTGATGGGCAGTAGAGTACTTCTGCATGCTGTTGGGATAAGGGCTGTTTGTGGCTTTTTTTACATACATTTTTTTTTTTTGCATATTTGTTCTTGGAATATATATTCACTTTTATCTATTAGGTTAGAAATACACAGAGCGGTTTAAGCTCGGTCACAGTGCGGCTCTTACACAGCTCATTTCATCACTTTTTAATTTCTTAATTAGCCTATTAAGCGGCCACACAGGTTTATAGTTCAATATTGGCAAAACTATATAGCCATTAACAATTAGGCAACATTGATGAACATTGATTGCTAATGGCTGCACGGTTTTGCTGGTGTTGACCTAAATAAATATTACTAGTGCGGGGTGCTGCAACGGTTCTCAGCTGTTCTGGGCGAGGACATCCCGTCTGGCAGTTTCAGGAATACATTTCTAGAGGGAATGAGGGAACAGCACAACACAGTTATAAGAGAAGATGCTCCAGTATTGTTACTTCATGGGGAATACAAGGATTTACAAAAACAGATATATCAGGTCTTCTTTAAGTCAAGGGGTTGACGATATTACTGAGACCTAGCCTAAATTAGCCGCTCTGTACAGATTTAAAAGGAGCCACCTGCTGCCTTGCTATATTTTAAGCTGATAAACATTATGATAAGGCTACGATCTGCAATCTTAAAGTCTTGGCCTGGTAGATCTGGTAACTGTTCAAAACCATTGTTCTCTAATGTGCTGGGTTACCAACCAGGCAGGGGCGTAACTAGAGAAGCCAGGGCCCCATAGCAAACTTTGGACGCCCCCCCCCCCCCCCCTCCCTGGCCACGACCATGTACCAGGACATGCTGTTAGATAATGTAGATAATACAAGTGGCAAATACCTCACCATACATATCACTATCATACTGCTACCACTCACATCCACTATACCAAGCCCAACAGTACCAATCCCGCGATTACATAAGGACCTGATTATACCGCCAGAAAACGACCACAAATTACCCCCACCTAGTGACTGAATAATAACCCTCCCCTATTACTGATCAGTACACAAAGACCAAGACTGTCTAATAATAATAATATATAATAATATAGTGACCATAAAGTGGTATATACTAGTGTATACAGTGTGTATTGTATTAGGGGTGGTGGGTTGGAGCTCTGCAGACTGTATATACCACCATACAGTGACCATATAGTGGTAGACACCAGTGTACACAGGCTCTGCAGACTGTATATTAGCCCCATACAGTGACCATATAATGGTAGACACCAATGTACACAGGCTCTGCAGACTGTATATTACCTCCATACAGTGACCATATAGTGGTAGACAGCAGTGTACACAGGCTCTGCAGACTGTATATAACCACCATACAGTGACCATATAGTGGTAGACAGCAGTGTACACAGCCTGTGCAGACATATAAGTGATTACAGTGCAGTTTACATCTTGTGACTCACAGGTGACGTTTTCTCTGACCAGTCGTTGACTTTCTCTTTTGTTCTGCATCCGGTCCAGTCCGCCATCTTGATGAATCTCCCGACCACTTGTCCGCAGATTTAGACAAAAATCTTAAATCCGATTTTCCCGCATCTGCCCCCTGGTAAAGGGGCCATTTAGGGGGCGGGAAAGGATAATGGGGCCCCCAAAAAAAGGGAAGGTTTGGTAGCCCCAATAGATGCCCATTTAGCAGGGAAGGTTTGGTAGCATAGGGACCATAAGGAAGACAGGGTTAGGTGGGTATAGGGGCCATTTAATGGGTTTAGGGAGCAAAGGGGCCCCCTAAGTAGACCCGGGAGGCTTGTGGGGGGATAAGGCAGGCTTGTGGGGGGGATATGGCAGGCTATAGGGGGGTAGAGGCAGGCAATATGGGGGCTGTACGGCAGCATTATGGGGCTGTATTAGGCAGGCAGGCAATATAGGGGGCTGTATAGGCAGGCAGGGCATATAGGGGGTGTATATGGCAGGCAGCATTTAGGGGCTGTATAGGCAGGCAGGCAGGCATATAGGGGCTGTATAGGTCAGGCAGGCTATAGGGGGCTGTATAGGCAGGCAGCATATATGAGGGCTATAGTCACTATAGGGCCAGCATATGGTGGCTATGCAGGCATATGGGGGCTAAGAGGCAGGCATATGGGGATATAGGCAGGCATATGGGGCTATAGGCAGGCATATGGGGGATTATAGGTAGGCATATTTGGGGGCTATAGGAGGCATCATATGGGGGGCTATAGGCAGGCGCATATGTGGGGCTATATGCAGGCATATGGGGGGCTATAGGCAGGCATATGGGGGCTATAGGCAGGCATATGGGGCTATAGGCAGGCATATGGGGGCTATAGGCAGGCATATTGGGGCTATAGGCAGGCATATGGGGGAGTATAGGCAGGCAGATGGGGGGCTATAGGCAGGCATATGGGGGCTATAGGCAGGCATATGGGGGGCTATAGGTAGGCATATGGGGGCTATAGGCAGGCATATGGGTCTATAGGCAGGCATATGGGGGGCTATAGGCAGGCATATGGGGGCTATAGGCAGGCATATGGGGGCTATAGGCAGGCATATGGGGGCTATAGGCAGGCATATGGGGGCTATAGGCAGGCATATGGGGGGCTATAGGCAGGCATATGGGGGCTATAGGCAGGCAATTGGGGGGTATAGGTGGGCATATGGGGGGTATAGGTAGGCATTTGGGGGCTATAGGCAGCATATGGGGGGCTATAGGCAGGCATATGGGGGGTATAGGCAGGCATATGGGGGGTATGGGCTGCATATGGGGGGCTATAGGCAGGCATATGGGGGCTATAGGCAGGCATATGGGGGCTATAGGCAGGCATATGGGGGGCTATAGGCAGGCATATGGGGGGCTATAGGCAGGCATATGGGGTAGATAAAAATAAGAAACAACTTACTCACTCGGTCCACGCTCCCCCGATGCGCCGCTCGCTCCGCTCTGCTGCTCTCCCTGCAGCCTCTGCGCTCAGCGCGGGCGGCACGGTGATGTGACGTCACCGCGCGCGCCCACGTGACCACAGAGGGCCGGCAGGGGGAAGTAACAGAGCGGAGCGATCGGCGCTCCGTCCTGCTACTACCGAGCAGCGCTGCCTCTGAACGCTCGGGCCGGGGGGCCCGGAGGTTCAGAGGGGAGATGCGCTGGGCCCCGCAGCTCCCCGCCCGCCGCAGTGAACTGTTAAGTTCACTGCCGACGGGCCCAGGAGCGGCATTACCGGGGTAGCGGACGCAGTAGCAGCTGCCCCCCTAAGCGCAGGGGCCCCGTAGCAACTGCTACCCCTGCTTCCCCGGTAGTTACGCCCCTGCAACCAGGCTTTCCTGCCGTTACCTTCTCTCAGTTTACCACCTCAAATTTTCTTATTCTGGTACAACCTCCAATCCCTGAAATATATTATTGTAATTCACGGACACTGATGATAGATCTGTAATCCTAAAAAAAACTGCTAACCCACAGTCGTTTAGAATAAAAAGGAATTTACCTCCAGCACCTTCCTGATTTCTCATGGTGAACTTTACGGCGGTGTACACACGGTTTTTTCCCTACGTTTTTGTGAGCCGGTTTGCGCACAAAAATCCGCCTTTAAAATGGGGCGGGATGGGGGCGGGGCCGGAGCGCGGCGGGGGTGCCGCTCCCCGCCCCATAGACAATGCATTGTTTTACGGCGGTACGCGCCCGTAAATAATGTGCATGTCACTTTCTCCCCCCGCGCGGATTCGCCAAGCGGGGAGGAGCGACGGATCCATGTTCTCTATGAGAGCAGTGGATTACCGTAATTACTCCGACGGATTGGCGCCGTACTGCAGCGCAAATCCGGCGCGGAGTACGGCGCCAATCCGCGGAGAAATAAGCCGTGTGAACGAGGCCTAACCGATCAGCACATCACATGCTATATGGGTTTACTATCACTTTAGGCTCTGGTTTGTGGTCACATTGTTACCTTGCACTCAATGGGGTCTTACTCTTAAGGACTTTCTACAGAAGACTGGAATTAAAGTTGTGTACCTTCCCAGATGTTCTTTTCTCGAGCTGGTATCTTCATCTATGGACTCTGGGGATCTTGGTTAATTCAAAACTCTGACTCCTCTAAAATGCCTCAGTTACTTTTTTCCTCAGTAATAATATCTGTAGTTTATTTTCTGCTCTCTTGTTGATATCCATTGAGTAATCTATCCCCCACATTTAGCACTGGACAATTCAGTCTTCTCTTTCCACTTAGATCAAATTTTAGATCTCTCTTTTTAAGTATACCTTTGATTTTCTTTCTTTGTTTCCAAATTCCCTTGCCCCGTCTGGACTATTGGTTGGTTCCTACAAATCTTAACATTTTCCCCTTTTCATATACTCTGCCATGAACTCTATTCTGTTCTATACTTATTGAGCAATCTAAATAATAATAGCTTAATATTGTATGTGGTGCCATATTAGTTCATTTATTATTCTATACTTTTGGTTTCTACCAGCATTTACCTTATTTTTAGTTACTAAGGTGCTCGATTGACATTATTTCTATGTGCTTTTCTCTCGTTTTACAAATGTTGCACTTCAAAATATTAAAAATTGCTGTGCAGCCTGTACTTGATGATTGCCCTCAATGAAAACAATTTGAAAAGATAAAGTTACAATAATTATTTGTTCCCAAAGAACCATTGTATCTTGAAAATAATGTAACTTGAGGCCATAACTCTATGGAAAACTAGTAATGGGCTCTAGATGCCTTAAATGTCATCCCAAACTAAGAAAAGAATAATAATAATGAATAATAAGCACACATAAAAATACAGAATGGAATGCATTACTTTACAGAGCTTAATATCATCTGCAAAGATTGATATTCTACTTTGCAATCCTTGTGCAAGGTCATTAATGACTATATTAAAGAGAATTGGGCCCAATACTGAACCCTGTGGTACCCCACTAGTAACAGGGATCCAGTCTGAGTATGTACCATTAATCACCATCCTTTGTTTTCTGTCACTAAGCCAGTTACATATGTACTTGCAAATATTTTACCTCAGGCCAAGCATTCTCATTTTACTTAGCAACCTTTTATGTGGCACAGTATTAAATGCTATCTATACCATCAGGATCTGGTGACTTGTCTTTTTAAACTTCATAAGATGGAGCTGCACCTCTTTCTGGGGTAGACAATAAACATTTAAGGTGGAGTTTACCTCATCCCTCTGACCATCAATGGTAAGGTAATTTTCCTTGGTAAATATGGTGTAGAAAAAAATTGTTTAATAGATTTGCTTTCTCCTCCTCACCCTCTACTATACCTCCCTCACTTTCTTTCAAAGGGCCAATGTTTTCAGTTTTAACCTTTTTACTATTTATAGTTAAAAAAAAATATACTTTGGGGTTAGTGGTACTCGCTTTGGCAATCTGCCGCTTTGTCTCCAGCTTTGCTGTCTTGCTGTTATTATGTTACATATTTTATTTTTTCCTTATAGTTTTTAAAGTATCTTAAATGCTTTCTGTTATTTATTGCCTGCTTTACATTTCTGTTTGACATTGACCCTTCCGTACCCGGTCGCTACGCTCTGCTTATGATATCAGATTACTCCTTGGTATCCCAGGAATTGTCTTCAGAGGAGGTATCCTGAAAGTCCCAGATGACTTTCAGAATTCCTCCTCAGAAGACAGTCCCGCGGTGGCACCTCTGGTATGTGCGGTCAGAGAACGATCCCGCTCGCTCAACCTCTCGGCAGGCACCGAGAGGGAACAACGGCGATAAAGCTCCGACGTGGCTGTGGGCCATTGATGTGGCGGAGGTCCGGTCTCACTGTAGCCGTGAAATGCAGGCCCGTTCCGCGGATGAGTGGCGGTGGCGTCTCCGGTACGTAGCGTCGGGGGACAGTCCCGCTCGCTCGACCTCTCAGTAGTCACCGGGAGAGAACAGCAGTGGGAGAGTTCCAATGTGGTTGTGCAGGTCTCTGGTGCAGCGGTGGTCTGATCACTCTGCAGCTGTGAAGCATAGCAGGACACGGAACAGGGACCGGGGCAGCCCGAAGCAGATGGGCCCAAAACTCCGATCCGGGTTGCGAAACTGAATGGCACACTGGCCCACAATAGAGTCGCCTTGACGGAACTGGAGCAAAGATGATGCAGCAGAGGTATTGCGCCAAGGTTTCTCGAAGATTTTGTGGAAGGCACTCAGAAACTCTGGGAGATCTCCTGTCAGTGGATCCCCTCTCTCCTAGAAGGGTGAGGCCCAGGCCAAGGCTTCACCTAAGAGCAAGTCGATGATAAATGCCACCTTGGCACGATCCGATGGGAACTGGTTTGCCAGAACCTCAAAATGAATGGTTGAGGAATCTGCAACACATATGGGGGTCTCCGAAGTAACAGGCAGACAGAGACAGGTGCAGGCTGGGACTGGTCATGGCAGTAGGAGATAGAGCTACCGCAGGTGCAGGTCGGGTGGTAATGGTCTGCAGCTTCTGGAAGAGTTGCTCTAGGTGGATGCCATGACGGTTCATTACGGCTACAATGTCAGGCAGGGTCACTCTGGCAGGATCCATTGTAGGGTCAGTTCATACTGTCACAATCTGGCAGTGTCAGTATACACTGACCTGTCGATTGTCGGTATATGGCGGATCCTCTGGGCCCCTGCGAGCGTAAATGGTGTAACCCGTAGCTGAAGTGCAGGACAGGATACCAGGTGTTGGTATGGATTACAGGACACTACAGGTATAGCTGTAGACAGGTAGAGCAATCCCAGGCCAGTAGGGGACGTGGTACAGCAGTAGATACACAGCAGTAGTAGCGTACAGGTACAGCGGCAGGTAGTCAGCAGATAGCGTACTGGTAATGCAGAGGCACGGGCACAACCGCGGTCTAAGACAGGGGCTGTGGCATGCACCGTGACAATTATGTACTGACCCATTTTGAGCATCACAGCAATACTTCTGCTAATTTTTTTATATTAACAATATATGCATATTCAGACTTCATTGATTTTCACCTAACTGTCTCGATTCTTTGTCAAAAAAGGCTTTGGTAAATGTGTCAGAAAATGATCCTAAAGGAAGACAAGTATCAGATTAACAAAATTAAAGTAAAAAAGTGCCTAAGAGACATCTTTCACACAGTTCTTTTCATCTGCTATGTAACAGATGGGCTGATCAATGCTCCTAGATAAACTATACTGAAGATCAATCATTAAGTCATATTGAGGACACTCACTAATCACTCAGTGCTTACATATGTAAATTGTTTGCTGTCATGGCAATTAACAAAATGTTAATAACATTTTGTAGCATGTTGAATTTTTTTTCAATGTTTGCAGGAATATCTTGAGATTTTTAATATGTACAAATTATGAAGGGAATTAATGAGGTTCAGATGCTTTCCAGATATGAACTTGGTTTGTTACTGGTCAGGGGGCTGTGGCCTTAACTAATCAGGCAATATTAGGTTATATGGGTAGCTGAATAAATAGCTACCTATTCTTTACATCTCTTGGAGACTCAGGGCGACATGTATGTATGGGGCTATGCCAGTTATCTGGTGCCAGGTCGATAACTGGCATAGCCCTGTGGTTTCGAAGAGCAGGTGCACTCCAAAATTAGGTTAATTATAAAGCACCCGCAGCAATTTGTAATGCGCCCGATATCAGGGGGGGGGGGGGGAGGGAGGATATGATGGTGGTGTGTAACACTAAAAATGTAGAAATCTACACATTTATGACTTTAGCATGGCAAATCCAGGTGCATTACTGCTGGAACAGAACAATTTAAAAGTGGTTTACCTGAGCCTGAATTATCATTTTGGAGCTAGAAAGTGCTAAATCTATGACCCGCAGTAGAATAGGTTCATAGATTCAGGCACATTCTACACTACTAATGCGCGCAATAAAATTGGCGTCTGGGCGCCAAAAATCTTACATGTCGCCCATACTTTATGTACATCAATTCTTCAGTTCACTGAGCAGTGGCATAAAAAGTGGTGACGATAGTTTTTGGAACTACAGTAATTTTTTTAAACTCTAGTTTGTATCTCTCTCCTCAAGGGGTGAGGCCCAGGTCAAGGCTTCACCTGAGAGCAAGTTGATGATAAATTCCACATTGGCACGATTGATGGGTACTGCTTTGCCAGAACCTCAAAATGGATGGTTAAGGAAGCTCATAAGCAAAAAACTCTTCAAGGCGCACATGAGTAATTTTGATAATATAAACTTTTACTTCATACTCCACATAAATATAGACCAGTGAAAAAATAACAGCAATGTGAATAAAGTCTAAAAACCTGGTGCTGTGTTGGTTGCACAGTGGCATACATCCAATGTTCTTTTTGGAGTCCTCAATCTTTCTGTGTGAACTCCTGACAGAGTGAATAGTCGCTCTGCAGTACGTGATGCGACGTTTCGGAAGATTTTCTTCCTTTTTCAAGCATGCATACTTCATTCTGCGTTCCTTTTAAATACCCTCCCACTGTCACGTGGGATAGATAGCACGTCATCTTTTAAAAAACAATTAAAAACAATAATACCAGGACCTTAATGCTAACATCATAGATAACACTTTAAACTAAAGTTTTCATTAAGGCCTTTTGGTGCAAGGGATTCTAACGTGTAGATCCAGAATGCTTCTCGTTTCAGAAGCATTGGGATAACTTCGCATTCATTTCTGATGCTGATTTCCTCCAGAAACACCCCCTTTAAAAATCGCTCAAACCCCGGTGTCTGGATTCGTGGAAAGGGTGCCCCCTGTATCTCGCCTATTACTACTTCCCGACCTCTACTTGTTGGCATCTTCTTCGATTTGTGTTCTGTAATCCCTGTTTGATTTTTGTGTTTTTCTGCCTACGTAATTCTACCCATGGGCATTTAAGAGCATATATGCATTTTTTTTCTGTTACAGCTTGAAGCCTCTATATCTATTTTTTGTCCCCCTCATTTGGGGTGAACGAAATTTAGATCCCTTTTATTATGGGGACTACAGTTAGAGCATGCCCCTACACGGAATGTACCTTTTTTTGTTGCTCTAATCCTCTGCTGGTCGGTTTTCTTCTGCACTGTAATATTTAAAACTTTTGAAACTCAATATCGATCTTTCCCCCTTTTTAAAATATATCTTGGACTTTTTTAAAAAAATAAAACCCATACTTAAAAGTCTTTCTTAAAAATGCCAATAACGGTTGATAGTTTTTTTTTTTTGGTTTAATTTAAATTGGGGCCCTTTTTTTTAAAAACGTAGGGTCATTGTGGGATCTATCCTTTTCCTCATTTTTTTTCTTTTCCTAGAAAATCTCTCAAAATTCTTCTTTTTTACCTTTAAAACCCACCCCTCGCCCCTTTCTCTCTCTCCCCCGGACATAGCCCCTTTTTTCCCTTTTTAAAAATTTTTATAATCTTTTTGTTACGGTTCCGGACGCGAAAGTGGATTCCCACTGGACCCACCGCAAGCGATGGTTGTAACCCACGCCAGTGAACTGAAATCTGAAGTAGGTCCCCCGGTTATTTCACCAGAAGCCCGCCGCAAAAGCTGTATGGACTGCTGCGGCGGGATGTCCCCCTACAGGTTCGTTACCCTGACGTACCTTGCTATGCGGTGCAGCCGAAGTAATATGCGTGGTGCAAAATCCTTCAGGGCCAGGCTCGTAGGTTCGGGGGTCAGGCAGGAAGGTCAGGACAGCAGCCAATGGTTCGTGGTCGAGGACAGGCCCAGGGCGGTCAGGGCAGCTGCAGAGATGACGTGGGGATCAGTAGGAACCGGAAGCAAGGGTACGGCAACACGTTAGATCCAGGACGAGACAAAAAAGAACGCTTTCAACAATAGGCAAGGCAACTAAAGATCCGGCGGGAGCGGCGGAAGCGCCCAGGTGAATAGAGCAGTGCCCGGCAATTTACCCAAATTACCGGTGCAAACTAGCCCCATTAAATCTCACAGATCCCGGCGCGCGCCGCGGCCTTGATCACAGGTACGCGCGCCCGGACACATAGGAGACGCTGGCGTAATGAGACAGTAGCGCGGCCGGTAATTGGGGTTTGGACCATGCTGGGAACGATTGGGCGCCCGCAGCCCACACCCGTGAGTCGGCGCACCCGTCCCCCAGGACCGGGCAAGAGCCTGCGCGGCGCCGCAGTAGCGATCGCTGGGCCGCCGGACGCAAACATTTATCCCCCCCTTGAAGCCTCTTCCCCTTCTATCCTGGCCTGGAGGAAACCTCTGGCAGGTAACCCCTCTACGGTCCCCCAAAATGTAAGTTCCTCCGCTTCCCAACGATCTCCCTCAGACCAAAAAAACTTCCCTTCCAAGTCGAATCATTAAATACCCGCCTTATTCCCTTGATGGTTCTTTCCATGTCCTTAGGACAATCTCATTTACAGTGAAAGATTTGGCGGCCTCCTGCCTCAGAAGATGAAGGCCTTTGAACCTCGGGAAAAACGGTTTCCAGACCACAGGCTTCAAACAAGGAACATGGAGATAGTTTGGGAATACGCATGTGGGGTGGGAGCCTGAGTTTTGTAGGCAATGCCGGGTGTGATGCGGGCCGAGTACTTCAAATGGTCCCTACGTAACCGGGCCCCCAAAATAAAGAAAAATTTGTTTACGAGGGGATTTTTCATCGATATAATCCCTGGCCCCGAGTAAGCCAGACCTTGGTTCCCCCCCGCCAGAGGCGAAAATAACTGGGAGGGTCTCTATTCTTTCCGCTTGGACCTTTTCATGGCGTGCGGAAGCAAGGCTGCAGAGACTGGCGCGTTCTGTTTTTCCCAAATGGACACCATATCTTGTGGCTAGAATTCCCCCGCTGCCGGGCAAAACTTCCGATGATGGAGACAATTGGTAATGGAGGGCGGGGATTGCTGCACATAGACGAATGAAAAATGGGGGAGGTAACCGTGGACTCCCCGACTCCAGGGAATTTTAAGGAAAAAACTCCCCCAAAGAAAAAGCAAGCTGGCCCAGTCATCCTGTGCCGAGCCGAAAACAAAAAATGTTTACCGTAAATAGCCCCCAGAATCTGATTGAATCCTCACCACTTGGTGCCGTTCGTACCACTGTGGGTGGTAGCGGAAGAGAATTCAAGGTTTATCACCTGCAGTCACGCTGCAACCGGGGTAAGCAGAGGGCCCCCTCCAGAAACCTCGACACAAATTGGAACCCCCCGATCCGAGACAAATGTGGCTGCGGAAGTCCGTGTAGCGGAAGATGTGAGAAAAAACTGTTGCCAACTGGGGGGCAGATGGTATCCCTGGCAAACGGAATAAAGTGGCGCCATCTTTCGAAAAACGGTCCCGGCGAACCAACCCAGATGACCGTGTTTTGCCCGAAGGAGCAGAATCCGTGACGAAATCCATTTTGCCACATGAATCCCCCAAGGGCCCTAGGGATGGGCAGCGCTGGAAAGCAAACCCACGGTTTGGGGCGAGGAGTCTTGTTTTAACGAGCTACAAGTAAAAACGCCAGACCTTTCACGAAAAAATCCATGATGTCCCCTAGCAAGCTCTGGCCACCATTAGAAACGAAGAGATTAAGAGGAAGGATTTGCGTGCTACCTTGGTGACCAGCCACAAGAGAACAGTTGTCCCCCCATTTTCAAAATTCCTCCTGCGGAAGCCGCAGGACGGACATTAGTTCTTCCCAGGGGAACCTTCTTCGCAGATCCACTGAGCCAGCGAGATCAGGCGTTCAGGGGACTTAATAATGCTGGGGCGTGCCCCCTCCCTTCACTCAACACATCGAGACACGGAGAGCGCATCGGCCCCTGACGTTTCTTTACTCTACTGCCGAAAGATGTATCTGGAAAATTGGAAGCGCGAGAAAAGAACAAGGGGACCACCTTGCTTGACGTTGGGTTGATGCGATTGGGCCGATTGAAGGTATTTGAAGATTTTTATGTGTCGGAGTAAAAGAATTGGTGAGAAGTGGGTTAGTGAGCACCTCCAACGAATAACGCCACTCCTCTAGGGCTAAGCTTTTGATAAGCCAGCTAACTCCCCGGCCCCCTCCGATGGAGTAATTTCTCTTCATGCAAGGAAGAAAGTCTTGAGAAGAAATCAACAGGTTACCATCTTTGCCTTTAGGTCCCTTTTGCGTAGAATTGCGCCAGCCCCCCGACCGAGGAGGCGATCCCCAACCTCCCAGAAAGAAAGGTTAAATTAATCCGGTCCTTGTTCAGGGACGGGCGCCGAGGCGAAGGCCTGCCTTAAGTTGAGCAAACGCCTTTTTCGATGGCCTCTTTCTGCGGCCCACTGCCTAGGGTTTGGAGTTTCTTCTTGTAAGTTGCAATGATGGGTAGCCACCAAGGTAAAAATGCAGGATAAAACTGAACGGTAAAGTAATTCGAGAAAGCCCAGGAAGCGCTTGGTATAGCTTCGTAGTCCCACCGCCGGGGCCACAGCAAGACAGCCGACAGCTTGGCAGGATCCAATCTGTAACCGTAACCCCGGTCCCCCGAAGATGAAACCTTAAACCGATGGAACGGAGTCTGGTCATGTGGAGAGACATGTTTCTCCAACTTAGCGTAGAGGTGGTTTGGCACTTAACCGCTCCAATACCAGGCGGGAACCATGAGAGCGATGATTCCCCTCCACATCGCAGAGATCACAGAAAATGTCCGTCTAGGTATACCACGACACCACGTGTAAAAAGGAAGATTCCCGAAGATATCGTTTTTTCACAAATTCCTGGAAGACTGCTGGGGCGTTGCACAGACCGAATGGCAATGACCTAAATATTCAAAGTGGTCCCCATCCCTGTGGTTTTTAAAAAGCAGCTTTCCACACATCCCCCTCTCCCGAATGGCGGATGAGTTTTTGTAGGCCCCTCCGCAGGTCCAATCTTGGAGAAAATGCCTTTGCCCCCGCGAAAGCCGGGTCCGAACAGTTTTCCGGTGATCCAGTCGGCAATGGATTAAGCGGTTTTTTTCACCGTATTTTGTTAAGGCCCCGATAGTACGAATACCACGCCGTAAAAGAAACCATCTTTCTTCATGCACGAAGAAAAATCCTGCACCCCTCAGGGAGGGATGACTTGCGTATAAAGCCTCTTCTGCCAGGCCCCCCACCCCCCCCCCCCCCCACTTTCCCCGAATGTAAGGTTCCCCCGACATGCCTGTTCTCTGGTTAACCGATAGTTGGGTAATCCCCTGCCCCTAGTGAGGACGGCTCCCGGCAAGTAGGATCCGATAGTCCAGTCCCATAGGGGCGATGAGCGGGCAAGGACCTCGGCCCTGCTGTTCTCCCGAGAGAAGAACCGTCCCCGCATAATCCCGTGATTCACGTAAGGCAAACCCTGGCAAAGAGGCCCTGGGAGGACGGTTTGGGAGATGGAACTGAGCGCCCCGGCCGAGGGTTCCACCAGAAACAAGAGTTTCCAGCAGTCCCAGTCCCCCATCGCACGACCCTCTGCCGTCATACCAATTTAAGCGTAGGGCATGGCGCTGGCAGCCACGTAGCCGCCCCAACAGGATCGCCAGAGGACGACCTAGAAAAACAGTACGTAGAAGGGAGATCTTCTCCTTGTGCAGGCGCCCAAGTGGAAAGGGTCACCCGGCTTGGTCCCTGTACCGTGAATTGGCCGTCCTCCAGCGCTTCCCCTGTGACGTAGGATATCACCAGGCTTTCTTATTTCTCCAGACTAACCCCAGTAAGCTGGTAAACGGGAAAATACAGGGCGGCGTGGTATAAAGTTCCCGCAGAAACCGGATCCCCAGGAACGCAGGAGCCCTGGAATACAAAACCCCTAAGTCAGACCCTGATCTCCAACCGGCCATAGTCAGGCGTTGGAGAGGAAGATGTTCTTCACCAAGGGAATTCCTCCCAACATAGCCTAGGTGCGGGCGTTTATTCCCTCCCGTACGTTTGGGGCGAAGCC
Source organism: Phyllomedusa bahiana (assembly GCA_025379985.1). Taxonomy (NCBI): domain Eukaryota; kingdom Metazoa; phylum Chordata; class Amphibia; order Anura; family Hylidae; genus Phyllomedusa; species Phyllomedusa bahiana. The sequence continues at coordinate 22,825 of JAODAL010050586.1, forward strand.
GGACAGCTCCTCAGAAAAAAGATCCCTGACGGTGGGCCAGTACAGACCAAGCTTCTGTGCCGTTCGCCGACGGGATAATTGTCCTTGCTCAGAAATGTGAACTTGATAATCACCGTGCATGGTTTTTTCCCTCCTCAGATGGTAAGAAAAAGCGGGCCAGAGGAGGTTTACCCTCGTGAAAACCGGGCTCCAGGCCGTGGCAGACGTGCCGGGATCGCGCCCCCCAGGGTCGTCGATCCTTTGGCGAGCTTCTTCTTTGCCTCTTCTGCGAAAAGCGCCACGTCAAGGTGGATTAACTCGCCTCAGGAGTAGGATTGGCAATCTCCTTTCGGCAAGGGGCGTCCTGGATACTGCTGGAAAGGCCTTTCTGTAAAGGTGGCGCGCAGGCCGGGCATCCATTCCAGGACAGCTCTGAGTGTCCCAGGTGTGCGAACCTTGTACTGGCCGTACTCTTCCGACTGGGAAAGTCTCACTCCTGGGCGTAGGATCAAGAGTGCCGTCTCCGCAGAAGAAGGCTCCGAGCCCTGGTTTGTTTCCTCGAAGACACAGTCTGAATTCCAGCGATGGAAGGCCTGCAGATCCGCAGTCACATGATCGCTCCTGATTCCCCCCATAGAGGCTAGCCCAGGCCAAAGTCCTTCCCGACAACATTGCTGACCACAAAACTCGCAACCTGGAACGTGTCTGACAAGAATTGGTCCCCCATTACTCAATTGTGGCCATGGTTGCCACTGTGAGAGGAAACCCCCTGCAAGCTTTGTATCACCTGTCCAAATTTGGGAAGGCCAAGACGACATACCGGAGCTTGGTCCCAACTACCAGTGGAGCCCGCCGGAGCGGGAGCGGCCACAGGAAAAGAGGTTGGAGTTTGCTGCTTGTGCTGGGACCGAGGTTTTTGCCGCACCATAGGCGGTCCAACCAGATCCAGCTGTTTTTGCCCCAGCTGGGCCAGTTTTCTGAGAACTGTCCCGGTCACCAGCGACGAGATGAGTTTTCCCGCCCACACCTGGGCAGCCGGTACCTTGGCTGGATCCCATGGCCCGGAGAACGTTTGAAACTGGTTTAGGGATTCCGGACCGCGAAGTGATTTCGCACAGACCACCGCAAGCGAAGGAGGTTAAAAGGCCAACGCCAGGGAAACGGAAATCTAAGTAATGTCCCTTTAATTCCACGCAGAGCCGCCCCGCAAAGCGGGAAATGACCTTGCCTGCGGCGGGAGTCTCCCGTACCAAGGGTCCCGTGTAGCCCTTCCTGACCGTGAACTTGCTTGCGGAGGCAGCCGAAGTATATCGTTGGGTGGGCCAAAAAATCAGTCCAGGCAGGCCCTCAGTCCGTGGTCAGGCAGAGGGTCCAGGACAGGCAGCTAATTGTTTTCGAGGTCGAGGAAAACAGGCAGGCGTTCAGGGCAGGCCAGAGATACGTGGTCAAATAGACGGAAGCAATGGTTAACGGCAACACGGTAATCGAAAACTATGACAAAAAGGAACCTACGCTTCAACAATAGGCCAAGTCCACTAAAGAGATCCGGCAGTGGAAGCCGGCGGAAATCGCCCAGGTGAAATAGAAGGCATAGTGCCCGGCAATTTACCCAATTACCGGTGGTCACTGCCCCTTAATATCTCACAGATCGGCGCGCGCGCGCCTTGAGATCACAGGGAACCTCGCGCCGGACAGCAGGAGAACTGCCGAGGAGGAAACAGGGATCGCGGCCGGTAAAGATTTTTTTGACCATTCCGGGGAAACGAGTGCGCCCACGCCGCCCGACACCCGGGCGCGTGCGGCACCCGTCCCAGGGACCATGGGGCAGAGCTGCGGCGGCGCGCCCAGCAGGAGCGATTCGCGGCGCCGGACGGCAACACTTTTTCCTTCAGTCAATTATATTTTATTATAATCCCGAGCATATTCTCCATGCTTGGATTTGAATTGACCTTGGGGTAAAAATCCCCTGCTATTTAACCCCTTTCGGGGGTGGTACAACTCGAACTAATTAATGTAATGTTATCCGGTCCAGTTGCTCCAGTTAATAAAAGGTGTTTTTTAAATCTAATGATGAATCCTCTATCTTAACTAACCTCAACATCTAGAAACTCAAGTATATGATCTGGTTTTTTTTGTAATGTAAACTTAATCCAATGGGTGGACACTCATTAATGTACTGCAACGAAACTCCTACAGCATCGGTCCCTCCCGTTTCCTTCCATAACAAGAATATGTCGGCCCACATATCTTTTTTCCCAACATATAATTTTTTTGAAGGAGAAATGGTGGAGAGGGACAAATATTATTTTCAAAATGACCACATATATATATTTGGCTACCCTTGGTCCGAGCCCGGGATTACCCCATAAGACGTCCCTGCTGCTGGAAAGAAAAGAACTCTTCACCAAACCTGGAAATAATTTTTTTTTGAGAAACCTTTTTTCAAATAGTGTCATGAGAAACGTTAGATGGGATTCATGATATGGGGCAATGCTAACACATCCCTTACCGCCTCTACCCCCCTTGTAGGGGTTTTTTGTAAAAAGATTTTTACAATTCATACCAACTAGTTTTCTCTAGCATCCACGTTTGAATAACATAGAAATGTTAACCCAACATCGCGACCTCGAAGGAATACAAAAAAAAAGTGTGGACACGGAGCAATATGAACCACACCAAAAGCTACAAAATAATATTGACAAGATGAAAAGCAACTATTAAAAGTAAAACGAGAAAGTTTGAGCGTGAACAAAGGGAAATTACCAGTAGAACGGTCTATACAGGGCCAAAGCCCAGTAAAAAAGACGCATCCAATAAGACAACAGTTACACAGCAATACCTCAAAATGAAAGTGCCATGGTCAGATACCCAAAAAAGAGGTTACACTGCACCAATCAAAAGAAAACCCAAAGAAAACCCAATGTGCCTTTTTTAGGGGGGCCACATTCAAAGAGAATCCAAGCGGGAACAAAACCACAGAAGAAAACAGAACAAAGAGAAGCAACGAAGGCGGAGCCAAAAAACCGCTATTTGGGGAATTTTATCATCCAAAAGCTAACAAAAACCGCAAGAGAAAATTCTTAAAAGACTAAATTTTTTTTCCAAGAAAATATAAAACCATTTAAAAATTTGAAGTTGACTTTTACAAGCTTTGTTGCAGTAAAAAATTAAAAATACATTTTGGGGAACCAAGGTGGGATGATAAAGGTACCTATGAAGGCAACTTCGAAACTAGGAAAAAATCAAAATTTTGACCAAGTATACAAAGTATTTTTTAGAAATTTTTTCCCGCGGTTGGTTTTTAAAGGGGGGTGAAAGATAATGGGTTCGTGGGTGGTTCTTCCGTGACAACATGTCCAATAAAAAAAAAAGTGCGATCAACAATTGGAAAAAACTGATCGGGACTTGATCATGAAAAACCATAAAGGGGGACAACGGGCGTCATGGGCAGAACCATTACATGCATGAGGCTACCTTGCAAAAGGGACAGAAGGTATAAAAAAATACTTAAAAAAGACCCTACATTGGAATTTCCCGCGAGAAATCAAATTGGTTATAGATGAGGTGGTTTCCCCAGGGGCTATTACACCCCTATGGGAAATAGTTAAAGGACAAAAACCCAGAGTCCCCATTGTATATTTTTTTCCCAAAAAACAAAAGTCATTTAAACCCGCCATGCAGGCCCATAGTGGGTTGGGGGATAGTTTCCATTTGGAACCTTTGGCAATCTATGTTAAAAGGATACCTTTAAAAAAAATTTTTTGAAAGGGGAAACGGGTTGTCCTGTTACACCAAACAATTTTTTATGTATATTAAAAACGATTGGGTGCAGAGAAAAATATTTGATATGCACATTGATTAAAAAGCTTTTTTCAAACATATCAACGAGGAGCTTATGAGGGGGGGTAAGGGGACGTTTTTTGCATAGACCCCACTACACCATCTAAAAGTTCTCAACACAAATTTGAAATGGAAATCAAAAAAAATTATTTCAGGTTTGATGAAGAGTTCTTTCTCCACAGCAAGGGACTCTATGAGGGCCTCCCCGACCCCAAATTTAAAACCCAAAATCTATAGTGGTCCTTTTTAAAAAAATTTTGTTTACTCATCCCCCATCTCTCAAAAAATTTTATGTTGGAAAAAAATATGTTTGGGCAACATATTCTTGTTAAGAAGGGAACAGAGACCGAGCTGTCGGAGTTCGTGCAGTATATTAATGAGTGCCACCCACTGATTAAGTTTACATTAACAAAAAACAAGAACAAAATCATTTCTAGTGTTTTGGTTTGTAAGATAGAGGACACTAATTTGAGACACATTTATACAACCAACTACCGAAAAAAAACCTTAAATAACATTTTTCACCCCCCGCAGACTACAAAAGGATCCCCCAGGTCAATTCATCCCCGGGAAGGAGAAAAAAACTCGGGTTTATTTAAAAATATAAATTTCAGAAAGGAAAAATTATAAAAAAATTTGAAAGGAAAGGGAAT
>JAODAL010050587.1:0-27296 GCA_025379985.1 Phyllomedusa bahiana
TATCTGCTGTGGCCGCTATTAGTGCTTGCTTTGTATTAGATGTTATAAATGGATAATGACATCTCTGTATACATTCTGTCCATTAACACACTGCTCATTATTACCATTTGCAGCAACATTTACTCTATTATCAGTAATTCGGAGGGAATGCATGTACGTGATTCATTCTGCATGGTAGCATACTGCTAAGACATGCTCTGACAGCATTCTCTATGTAGGCACACATTGCGTTTTATACATTGCCTTTATATCTGCACAACATTCATAGAGCTTGGAAAAGAAGACATAGAAATAATTTGTATTAACTACATAACAATGACTGACGGCGGGCATGTCCGGATCCCAACCAAGATGGCTGCTTAGTCTAGGAGCTCCTCCGGCTCTACAGCTTTATGTGAGGCTAAATCTGCCTAAAACCTGGCGAGGACTTCTTACAGTGCCTGGAAGGGACTCCTTATACTGCCTAGACGCCGTAACAGTTGGACTGGACCTGCTGGACTCGCTTTCCACCCGGCAATCTGCTCCGGAAGATCTGCTGGGCCCTGCTGACGGCTTTGATCCGCCCATGACTACTGTCGATCTGGACCTAAGAGAACATCAACAGCAACTTCCAACCAAAAATTATTTCAAAAACCTTGTAGCGGAAATTAAGGTCGCATGTCGCTCTGAAATAGCTTCTATTCGTCAAGATCTAAAACATATGGCAGGTCGTGTAGATTCGCTGGAAAATGCTCATGATGACACCAGACGATATGTCGCTCGACTGCAAACAGATGTCAACTCTCATGCCAAAGCACTCCGAAAAACCACAAGGCGCTTAGAAGATCTTGATAACAGAGGGAGGCGCCACAATATTAGAGTCCGAGGCCTCCCAGAATTGGAAGGGAAGGAAGACTTGCTCACTACTTTAAACGCCTTTTTCAACTCAGTGCTAGGCGGTGAGACGGGTCATCAAGATGGACAGAGCGCATAGAGCCCTCAAGCTGAAAGATGCTACAGGCAACCCCCGTGATGTTATTTGCTGTATCCAGGACTACACCTTAAAAGAACAGATAATGGCTAAAGCTAGGAACTTAAAGTCCATTGCTTATCATGGGGCAGATCTCCAATTCTATCCTGACATCTCATGGATCACATTACAGAAAAGATGCTGCCTAAGACCTCTGCTACAAATCTTAAAAGATCGCAAAATATTATACCGCTGGGGATATCCCTTTCCCCTCTTGGCATCAGTGAAAGGACAGACATCGGTTCTCCGCTTCCATTCAGATTTATCTACCTTCTGCTCAAACTTGGAGATCCCACAACCGGACATTCCAGACTGGGAGCTGGAGGACTCTGCTCAACCTTTGCCACCTGTCTGGCAGAAGGTGACACGTAAAAGGCGAAGCAACGTGTCCCCTCGCTCCTCTCCCTTAGGCGGACAAATGAGTCCTCTGGGTTGACTTTCTATGTAGCGCATTGGTAATTTCCTCACCAGGTTTTCTCTTCAGCTGATATTTTACGAGTGGAAGAGATTCCTCTCGTTTTGCAGCCTCACGGTTATGACTGCTACAACCCTTTTATTTATTTTTTTCTTCTCTTCTTCCTTTTACTCCCTTTTTTTTTTTTTTCATCTTCTTCCCTGCCCCTTCCTTACTTATCCTCCACCCCCCCCTTTTTTTAATTTTTTTTCTTCTTTCTTTTCCCCCTCATATATCTACTAACAGAGCCACCGGGCTGGGGAGCCTGATTGGAAAGGCTGTTTCCTCCTCCGTTTTTTCCTGAGGGTTATCCAGATTCATAGTTTCATAGTTTCATAGTGTCATAGTTTGCAAGGCTCAAAAAAGACAAGTCGTCCATCTAGTTCAGCCTGTTGTGCTAAGGTGTTGATCCAGAGGAAGGCAAAAACCCCAATGAGGTAGAAGCCAATTGTCCCTCATTTTAGGGAAAAATTCCTTCCTGACTCCATCTGGCAATCAGAAAAATCCCTGGATCAATGACCCCTCTCCTGAATCCTAGTCACTATAACTTGTTATATTATTACGCTCCAGAAATGCCTCCAAACCCTTTTTGAACTCTGTTAGTGAATTCACCATGACAAGTTCCTCTGGCAGAGAATTCCATAGTCTCACTGCTCTTACAGTAAAGAATCCCTTTCAAGATTTGAGTTCCCTCCTAGTCTTTTCCTTTTGGGAGGCGTCACTGTTAATTTGTTCTATCTCTACTGAACTTCACTGACCTGCTCAGTGTAAACACGGTCTCTGATCCCCTCTCTGGATCTTGAGTTTATCTTAAGATCCGGTGATGTTTTTGAGCATTATTTCTCTATTGTTGGTTGTTTGTGTTGTTTGTTTTGTCTGTTTGTCTCCCCCCCCTCTCCCCCCTTTGTATCGTGTGGAGTTCCTTAAGAGTCTGATGTTCTTAAATTATGTGGACTGGTCTGCGCTTTTTGATCTTCCATGGGTAATAGGCTATCGCTGCTTTTGTTCCCTTCCCTATGGCTAAGTTGATATCCATAAATGCTAAAGGTCTCAACTCTCCGATTAAGAGGCGTCTCTTGTTCACAGAATTGAAATCGCACAAAGCCGAAGTGGCTTTTATCCAAGAGACCCACTTTAATTCAGAGGGTAATTTTTCTTTCGCTAAGCGTCTCTACCCACAAGCATATTTGGCCTCCCAAACGTGGAAAAAAGCTGGAGTAGCCATTTTACTCTCCAGCACCTGCCCCATCCATGTCTCTCACTCTATAATAGATCCGGGAGGGCGGTTTATTATTCTTCAGGGTCTTTTCCAAAACACTCCCATAGTGTTATGTAATGTTTACGCTCCCAATCAATCGCAGCTTAAATTTCTGAAAAGGGTTCTACATAAAGTGGTAAAGCTCCTACCAGCCATGTTGATTATTGGGGGAGATTTTAATCTAGCCTTTTCCACCGCTATGGACAGATGTTACACTTGCCCTGTAACGGCTTCCTCTGCCCAATGTGCATTATCACGAGGGTTCCGTAAACTTATTAGACAGTTCTCTCTTTTTGACTTGTGGCGAGTAGCCCATACAAATGATAGGTCCTACACCTTTTATTCAGCAGTCCACCATTCGCAATCACGGATTGACTACTTTTTTGGTAATGTTCCGGCCTTGAGGCGTATGGCGGACTCCGATATTGATGCTATTACATGGTCGGATCATGCGCCAATAACTTTACAGTTGACAGCAGACCATACTTCTGCTCGTAGATGTCATTGGAGGCTGAATGAAAGCATTATTAAGAAACCACAGTATCGGGATAAAATAAAGCAAATTATTGTAGACTATTTCACAGAAAACGTGGGTACTGTTTCGACACCTACAATATTATGGGAAGCCCATAAGGCAGTAGTTAGGGGTCAGTGTATTTCTATTGGCTCTCACATCAAGTGAGACTCCGCTTCTCGTCGGGTAGAGCTCCTGGCGAAGCTTAGGCAGATGGAAACTGGTATTGCTGAACACCCTAGAAGGAAAGCTTTACGATCAATTGTTAAACTTAGAAATGAGCTGAAATCCCTTACCTTGCAACACTCTGAAAAATTGCTGCTCTATACCAAACAACGTTATTATGACAGAGGGAACAAAGCGCATTCCTTAATGGCATCGCAACTATGGGGGGAAACAGAGTCCCGCGCTCTACATGCTCTCAGAGGAGCTGGGGGTAGGGTGATCCATGACCCGGACCTCATAGCTCAGAGATTTAAGGAATATTTTGCTTCTCTCTATTCCCTCCCGAACACTCTCCCAAAAGACCCTGATGAAAGATCGAAGCTTTTTGATCAGTTTCTAACATCCTGTCACTTATCGTCACTGTCCACAGAGGCGGTCTCTTCCCTTAATGAGCCAATCTCGGTGGAAGAAATTGAAGGAGTAATCAAATCCCTCCCCCAAGGCAAGGCTCCAGGTCCGGATGTATTCAGCTATTTATATTATCAGATATTTTACACTCAATTGGCGGATACATTGATAACTTAATATAATGCCTTTTTAAATGGAGTCGAATTCCCTGAAACTATGTTACATTCATATATTACTCTGATTCCTACGTCAGGTAAAGATCGTCTTGATCCAGCGAGTTTTAGACCTATCGCTCTGCTGAATGCAGATTTAAAAATCTTTACAAAGATCCTAGCCAACAGGTTAGCACTACATCTTCCTCAGGTCATTCATACGGACCAGACTGGCTTTGTGCTTTGCAGACAGGGTGCAGATAATACCAGACGGACTATTGACCTAGTTGAGGTGGTGAATCGCCGACATCAGAGTGCCCTTTTGTTGAGCTTAGATGCCGAGAAGGCGTTTGACCGCCTCGACTGGTCATTCATGTTTCATGTTCTTCAGCGGTTCGGTATTAGACAGGGATCACACTCTCCCCTTTGCTGTTTGTATTAAGCATTGAACCATTGGCTGCGGCCATCCGGCTGAATCCAAACATCAAGGGGATTGAAATTCAAAATATAACATTTAAAAATCTCACTATATGCAAATGATATCCTATTATCCCTGACCTCCCCTCATGTCTCTTTACCCAATTTGCACTTAATTCTTAAGGAGTTTGGGACGCTGTCTGGATACAGGGTCAATTCCACTAAGACAGAAGCCTTGCCGATCAATATCGAACCAGCCCAGCTTCAATTGTGACAAACCAACTTTCCATATCATTGGAAAGAAGACACCTTAGCTTATTTGGGGGTGAACATAACTCAATTATTTCAAACCCTGTATAAACATAATTATCCAGCCCTTTTTACCAACATTAAGAGCCTATTGCACCGATGGCACCCCCTCTCTTTGTCCTGGTTTGGGAGGATTGCTGCTATTAAGATGGCAATTTTGCCTAAATTGCTTTATTTTTTTGAAACCCTCCCAATCTCTGTATAAATCTCAGATCTTAAAGCTCTTCAATCTTCTATTTTTAAATACATATAGGTGTATAAACGCCATAGAGTTCATAAGAATGTATTGCTTGCCAGTAAGAAAAATGGAGGTCTCGCTGTGCCGGACCTGGTTAAATACTATTGGGCCACCCAACTGCGGCGGGTACCAGCTTGGTCCTCATTTTTGGCTTATAGTAGATGGGCCGAGATTGAAAAGCTTTGGATTGCTCCTTATCATCCCAATTCACTACTATGGGGCACATCTTCCTGTGGGCTTGAGAAGCCTCTGTTAGGTCCGATGGCCTTGTTAAGAAATGCATGGAAGCTGTGTGCTCGGAGGTTTTCACTAAGCACAGACCAGTCTCTTATGACATCATTTCTATTTCAACCACTCTTACCTATTAGTGTAGTAGGATTGAATATGAAACCCTGGTTCGATAAGAGATTATTTAGAATAGCAGATATCATAGATGGAACAACGAGGAAGGTGCTTTCTTTTGAGACTTTGCGGTCCGATTTTGGTTTACCTTCTACAAGTTATTTTTCATATTTACAAATAACTCACGTTATCCAACACACCTTAAAGATCACGAGAGCCTCTGACCCAACCCCCTTTGAAAGGCTGTGTCGTTCAACCACATCCACCAGGGGGCTTATATTGAACATATACTCTATGTTAATTGATCCTGATCCTGACTCTCGCCCCCAGCACAGATATATGACTCAGTGGGAGTCCAACATGGGTGAACCTCTCTCATTGTCAGACTGGCGTCTTGTATGGAAATTTGCACATAAGACTTCAGTCTGCTCCACTACAAGGGAGAATCAGTACAAAATTCTTTATTTTTGGTATCAAACTCCCTCCCTCCTTCATGCTTTCAACCCTACTGTGCCTGATCTGTGCTGGAGATGTCAGAGGGCGGGGGGCACATTGTTCCACATCTTTTGGCATTGTGCTGTGATATATCCTTTCTGGTGTGAGGTGAGAAACTTAGTTAATGATATCATAGGTGTGAAACTTCCTATGTATCCAAAGGTGTTTCTATTAACCCCTTAAGCCGAACGCCTGAAAAGTAGTTAATGACCAGAACATTTTTTTAGTTTTGGCCTCCTTGCATTTAAACAGTTGTAACTTTTTTATTTTTTCAATGACGCAGTTGGATGAGGCCTCGTTTATTCAAGACAAGTTGTACTTTATAAGGGAATAGTTTAAGTACACTTATAAATAATGCAGTATTTTTTTTTATTTTTTTCCAAAAATTTTTTTTGTTTTTTTTCATTTTTTTTTTTACACTATTAACATTTCACACTTAATAACTTGTTAGATTAATTCTACAGGTTATTACGGTCGTGTGGATACCAAATATGTGTAGGTTTTTTTGTGCGTGTAATTTATGTACAATTATTTTTTATTAAATATTTATTTTTATTTTATTATTTATTTTTTTTATTCTTTTTTTTTACACTTTTTATGTTTTTTTGTACTTTTTTTTTTACTCCCATGAAGGGAGAACTGTTTAACATTTTTTTTAATTTTTTTTTTACACTTAGTAATGTATTAGCATTAGAGATGGGCGAATTGATTCTAACGAAGTGGAATTCGTTTAGAATTTCAGGAAAACTTCGGTTCGGAACGAAGTCGAACTTTGGGGTACTTCGGGTGAACGAAGTGTGCTTTATGATTGATAAAATGGCTGCGAGCACATGGCGCTACATGGGGCAAAGCACTCTGGGAGGAAGAAGGGCATAGCCTGCATGACATGTGCAGAGATGAAGCCAATCAGAGACCGGCGGGATTCTGTGACGTCACCGCACTATATAAGACCGAGCGCGCCGCTGGGAGCTCACACTCCTCTCACTGTACTGATAGGGAAGGTGCTGCTGCGGGTGATAGCGCTTTCTGAAATACTGATTTTTACACAGCGATTTTTGTGGGGTGTCTCAGCTTGTCTCAGAGACTGTTCTCTGAATGTTCTATTTCTGATTTTTTGGGGTATTGGATCTGAAATCCAGTGTGCGTCCACTGCAGCTGCATATACATTCAATATCCAAGTGGGATCTAAGCCAGTTCCTGTTGTATTCATTTAAAGAAACAGCGTTTTTTACAATACAAATACCACTTCATTTTTGGCTGCTGAATTCTATTGCGCAATTTACATCCAGGGGTTAATTAAGCGTTGTTTTGCTGGTGTGCTGACAAAAATAAACCGTCTTTTTCAACGCCAAATATATATATTTTTTTTGGTAGCCTAATTCACAAGCAAAGGCTAATTACAACTGTATCTCTTGTTGTGTGGCGTAGAAAACACGCAATTGTAACACGCTACAAAGCTACTAGTTTGTGCGGCTCAATTCTTGGCGCAATTTACATCCAGGGGTTAATTAAGCGTTGTTTTGCTGGTGTGCTGACAAAAATAAACCGTCTTTTTCAACGCCAAATATATATTTTTTTTTTTTGGTAGCCTAATTCACAAGCAAAGGCTAATTACAACTGTATCTCTTGTTGTGTGGCGTAGAAAACACGCAATTGTAACACGCTACAAAGCTACTAGTTTGTGCGGCTCAATTCTTTGGCGCAATTTACATCCAGGGGTTAATTAAGCGTTGTTTTGCTGGTGTGCTGACAAAAATAAACCGTCTTTTTCAACACCGAAATATATACATTTTTCTTGTAGCATAATTCACAAGCGAAGGTTAATTAAGCCTGTTTGTGCTTTTACATTTAGTAAAACACACAGTGCTTGTAAACGACACATACAAGTAAATTTTTCCTGGCCATTTGTGGAGCGATTTGGAGTCAAAAACAGGGTGTATATTTATCATATACAGATAGCTTCATCAAACAGTGTCTGTACATTTTAGAACAAACAGTATGTCAGACAGAGAGGTGGCAGGCTCTGCAACTGCGAGTGGCAGTGGCACAAACATTTCTGAAACGGGCCCAGGTCGCAGCACAGCAAGGGGACGTCGCAGCAGGGGTCACTCGGTGAGGCCACAACTGCCGCTGTCATCTAGCGGCCGTGTGTTGTTCAGCAACCCAAGGGTTCTTGATTGGTTGACTAGGTCATCCTCTTCCTCCCAGATGACATCTGACAACCCCAGCCAAGAGTCGGTGGGAACCTCAGACACAACACTTAGTTGGCATGGCCCGGGAGCGGGTCAGCGGCCCTCACCTGTCCTCAGCACGCCTCTGTCCCATCCAGTTCCCTCAGCCAGGGATCTACTATGTGGTCTGGGCTCAGCGCCACTATATAGCGAGGATGAACAATTTGAGGAGGGCAGTCAGCAGCTACGTGGCAGCGAAGAAATGGGGCCAATATCCCCAGCTTCTTGCAGTAGGCGGCAAAGTATAGATGTGGAGAGTGGCATGGGAGGTCATGTGGTGAGAGGTCAGCCTCGGCTTACCAAGACCGGTGATGAGGACAGTAGTGACGATGAAACACAAATAGATGATGATGTAGCCGACCGCACTTGGGAGCCGGGTGAAGCAAGGGCTTCATCATCGTCAGGAGAAGAGGGCGTCAGCTTGCGCGTCAGGCAGCGGCGCAGCCAGCAAGTGGGTTTGTGTGGCCGTGAGTCAGCAGGGTAGCAGCATGTGAGGTCGGGAGCCAAGCACCACGGGGTAGAAAACCCGCTTCGCAGGTCCAAGACAGTAGCGGCACAGGGGCTCAGCGAGGCAGCGGCGGCAGTAGTCACTCAGTGCGGAGCGTTGGCGGTAAAATCAGCTACTCGGCGGTGTGGCAGTTCTTTGCTAAGACACCGGAGGAGCCGAATAGGGTATATGTAGAATCTGTGGGCAGAAAGTGAAGCGTGCCAGGGAGCTAACGTTGGCACAACGCCCTGCGTCAACACATGCAGCGTCACCATCCGGTGGCCTGGGAGAAACGTGCTCAGATGTGGTGGTCCATCCTGCCGCTGCAGCAGCAGCAGCGGCCAGTGGCACGCATGCCATTTCAGCAGTCAAGGCTCCACCACCTCTGCAGAAGGCAGCTGTTTCTCTTTGACATCCTCTCCCGGTCCAGATGCTCCTGCTCCTCGCTACTCATAGGCGCCAGCAGTCGTTCAGAGAGGCGATTGTAAAGAGACAACAGTATGCGTCCAACCATCCAAGGTGCAGCAGCTGACCGTGCTCCTGTCCAAGTTGTTGGTACTGCAGTCCCTCCCTTTCCAAATGGTGGACTCTGCACCATTCAGAAGAACTAATGGCTTGTGCCGAGCCGAGATGGAGAGTTCCAAGCCGTAATTTCTTTTCCAAAAAGGCAGTACCAGCACTTCATAAATATGTAGAACAGAAAGTGGTCAGTCCTTGAGCTTATCGTTTGTTTCCAAGTAAAACGGCAGCTGTAACTAACGTCAGGGCCAGTACATGTCCTTTACGGCCCACTCGGTGAATGTGCTTCCTGCCCAAGCACACCAACAACTTGGACAGGAGACGCCGCTTTCTCCTCCACGTTGTCAAACTGCTGCTCCTGCGCCAATGTCCGCCTCCTCCTCCTCCACCACCACCACCATCTCAGCCTCCACAAGTACTGCTCCATCATACCACATGTGTAGGCACAGCGTGTTCACGCAGTTCTACACCTAGCTGCCTCGGCGAACGAAGTCACACAGGGAGGAACTGCTCCGCGTCATGCAGCAAGAAATCGATGTGTGGCTTTCTTCTCCGCGCCAACTGCAAATCGGAACCATGGTGACGGACAATGGAGGAACATGTGTCCGCGCTGCACCGAGAGGGATGGTCCATGCGCCCTGCATGGCGCACGTGTTCAATCTGGTTGTAAAAAGGTTCCTGAAGTCTTCCACCGATCTTCAGAACATTCTGAAAATGGCCAGGAAACTGTGCATGCACTTTATCCATTCGTACAAAGCCAGGAACACCCTCCTCGAGTTGCAGCGGCAGAACGTCCTCCCCAACACGCTCTGATATGCGATGTTTCCACCCGCTGGAATTGCAGCCTGCACATGTTGGACCGACTGTAATGAACAGAGAAAGGCCATTAACGATTTTTTGATGATCCAGGCAGACAGAAGTACTCCCCTGTGTAACTTTGATGTCAGCCAGTGCAGCTCATGCGTGACACCTGCCGTTTGTTGAGGCCATTCGAGAGCCACGTTATTTGTCAGTCGCCAGGACTACGGGATGCATAAAGTCATTCCACTGCATTCATGTCCTGGAACAATGCTGAAAAATCTGTCTGGGCAAGGGACTGGAGATGTGGCGACTACATCTCGTGGCCACATGAGTCCGGTGGGGACTGAAATGGAGGAGGAGGAGGAGGAGGAGGACATTGGAGCAGAAGCATTGTCTGGTGAAATGAGTGGATTTTCTACCCAGGTGACAAGAGAGGAGGAGCAGGAGCAGCTGGAGGAGGGGGATGGAGAATGAGGAAGACGAGGCAGATGACTCCCAAGCACCGGGCAGTATACAGTGGAAATGGAGGCAGGGAGCCCCTCGGAGTCCGTTGTGCAGATGTCCCGCAGCATGCTTATTTGCCTGGCTAGTGACAGCCGAATAGTCAGCATCCGGCAGAGGGATGACTTCTGGCTCTCCACCCTATTGGACCCTCGCTACCGGTCCAAAATGGGAGCCTTTTTCCCAGCTATTGAGGGGAAGACAAACTCAAATACTATAGGGAAATCCTCCGTAATCAGTTGGCCGCTGCCTATGTGCGGCATCGTCCCTCCTCTGACAGGTCTGACCGGGGGGTTCCTCAGCGCTCACGTACTACTGCCGCGGCTGCTGGGGGAAGGTGGGGGGGTAGGAGCCGTACCAGCTCCATCAGCAGTAACCTAAGTCTGGAGTCACTAATGAGCAGCTTCCTTCACCCGCCTAGTGAGGAGGGCAGTCACCAGCAGCAGCAGCAGCAGGACCTGGAGCATTCCCTGAACCAACAGGTTGTGGCCTACTTGGACAGCACTCTGCCACCCCAGTTAGAAGATCCGCTGGACTACTGGGCAGCCAAACTGGATGTGTGGCCGCAACTTGCCGAGTTTGCAGTGGAGAAGCTGTCCTGCCCGGCCAGTAGTGTGGCATCAGAGCGGGTGTTCAGTGCGGCGGGGGCCATCGTTACCCCAAGGAGAACCCGCTTGTCCACGGGAAATGTTGAACGACTGACCTTTGTCAAGATGAATCAGGCGTGGATCGGCCAGGATTTCCACACACCAATGCCTTAGGCGTCAGTCTGGGTTCAAACTACCTGCCTCAGCCACTATTCTGATGCCGCCACCCGCCTGATGCCACACATCTGCTGATAGTTTCTCCATCTGCCTACCACCGTCTTTACCAGGGACTGGTATTGCCACCCACCTCAACACTCTGTCATTGTGCCACTCTATGTGCCATGCTGCTGCTGCTGTTGCTGTTGCCGTGACATCCACACTGTGTCATTGTGCCACTCTGCGGCCTGGTACTGTTTTTGCCACCTCCAGAATGTCATTGTGCCACTCTCTGACCTCATGCTGTTGCTCCTGTCATCACCTCCACTCTCTGTCATTGTGCCACTGCCTGACCTCATGCTGCTGCCGCCGTGACCTCCGCTCTCAGTCATTGTGCCGCTCTGTGGCCTAATACTATTTTGCCACCTGCAGAATGTCATTGTGCCACTCTCTGACCTCATGCTGCTGCTGTGACTCCTGTCGTGCCCTCCACACTGTGTCATTGTGCCACTGTCTGACCTCATGCTGCTGCCGTGGCTGCTGCCGTGCCCTCCACACTGTGTCATTGTGCCACTGTCTGACCTTATGCTGCTGCTGTTGCTCCTGCCGTGCCCTCCACACTGTGTCATTGTACCACTCTTTGGCCTACTCCTTTTTTGCCAGCTCCAGAATTTGTCATTGTGCCACTGCCTGACCTCATACTGCTGCCGCTGTGACCTCCACTGTGTGATTGTGCCACTCTGTGCCCTAATACTGTTTTTCCACCTCCATAATGTCATTGTGCCACTGTCTGACCTCATACTGCTGCTGCCGTGACCTCCACACGGTATCATTGTGCCACTCTGTGGCCTAATACTGTTTTGCCGCCTCCATAATGTCATTGTGCCACTGTCTGACCTCATACTGCTGCCGCCGTGACCTCCACACTGTGTGATTGTGCCACACTGTGCCCTAATACTGTTTTTTTCCACCTCCATAATGTCCATTGTGCCACTGTCGACCTCATACTGCTGCCGCCGTGACCTCCACACTGTATCATTGTGCCACTCTGTGGCCTAATACTGTTTTGCCGCCTCCATAATGTCATTGTGCCACTGCCTGACCTCATACTGCTGCCGCCGTGACCACCACACTGTGTGATTGTGCCACTCTGTGGCCTAATACTGTCTTGCCGCCTCCATAATGTCATTGTGCCACTGTCTGACCTCATACTGCTGCCGCCGTGACCTCCACACTGTGTGATTGTGCCACTCTGTGGCCTAATACTGTCTTGCCGCCTCCATAATGTCATTGTGCCACTGTCTGACCTCATACTGCTGCTGCCGTGACCTCCACACGGTATCATTGTGCCACTCTGTGGCCTAATACTGTTTTGCCGCCTCCATAATGTCATTGTGCCACTGCCTGACCTCATACTGCTGCCGCCGTGACCTCCACACTGTGTGATTGTGCCACTCTGTGGCCTAATACTGTCTTGCCGCCTCCATAATGTCATTGTGCCACTGTCTGACCTCATACTGCTGCCGCCGTGACCTCCACACTGTATCATTGTGCCACTCTGTGGCCTAATACTGTTTTGCCGCCTCCATAATGTCATTGTGCCACTGCCTGACCTCATACTGCTGCCGCCGTGACCTCCACACTGTGTGATTGTGCCACTCTGTGCCCTAATACTGTTTTTCCGCCTCCAGAATGTCATTGTGCCACTGCCTGACCTCATGCTGCTGCTGCCATGACCTCCACACTGTGTGATTGTGCCACTCTGTGGCCTAATACTGTTTTGCCGCCTCCAGAATGTCATTGTGCCACTGCCTGACCTCATGCTGCTGTGGCTGCCGCCGTCACCTCCACACTCTATCACTAATGTTGCCACCTGAGCTCTCAGCTTGTTTTTTTCCAGCTTTCGCTAGCATGACTTTATCAGGCTACATTCCCGCTTGAGTTTTTGGTCAGTTTTGCCCTCTTAAGTGCCCAGGGAATTTTATAGTGAAGCGATTCTAAGAGCGGCGGCAGTCATGTGCGTGTCATACTAAAACACAACATTGTATGAAGACCAAACCAAGCTCCCTCTGCATATTTAAGCATGGCACAACGTTCTACAGCACCCTGCAGGCTCTGGGCAGCCTGGAAATAGCTGTTTTTTTAACGTGATTCGTGCCGAAGTAATTCGGACCGAAACGAATTTTGTCGGAAAATTCGGCGAAGTGACCGAACCGAATTTTTGAGAAATTCGGCCATCTCTAATTAGCATATTCATATATGCTAATACATGCTAATCTGTGTCAGTCTGACACAGGCAGTGATTAGGACAGCACACAGTGCGTCCTAATCACTGGTTTCATATACAGACAACTCTGGGGCCATGCTAGTCCCCAGAGCTGACTGTGCAGCCGTTCCCCGGGCTCTGTCGGGTCACCGGGTGTTTCCGATCACCCGACAGAGCAGGGATCCCTTTGATTGCGCGGGCGGTAACGCACCGCCGCAATCAAAGGGTTAAAGCATGGGGTTGCGGAGGTTTCCTCCGCTCCCCGATGCCTGCAGGACATGCTCTGGGATCGGGGCTGTGTAGTTCAGCCCCGATCCCAGCGCAGCTGCGGCACCGGGCGCCGCAAACCCCGATGTCTGCAGCGACGTCAAAAGACGTCGCTGCAGACGAACGACCCGCACCGGCCGCCGTCAAAAGACGGTGCGCGGTCGTTAAGGGTTAAACCTTATTGCTCACCGCCTGACCTCACCCACTAAACAGTTGTTGTTACATGTACTCACAGCAGCCAGATGTTTGGTAGCTGGTCACTGGAAAAGGACGACACCGCCTACTAGAACAGATGTGCTGGATCGCTTAAGGTAGATAAGGAGAATGGAATATATCACAGCTTTGCTCAATAATAAAGTGGACTCCGTTGCGGTCTGGTCTTTATGGGACTATTATCTTATAGACATTGAGGCCCAATCACATTAATTACCCTGTTGCTGTAATTTACTCTGGAACAGTTAGACTACTTTCCCTTTTGCCCTCTTGTTTCTGTCTGTGTCCTGTTTCTCTTGTATTAATATTTCAATATGTTGTTAGCATTGTATGTTATTATTTTTGCCTAATGCATTATCGGGTGTCTACCATATGTTGAAATGTGTCTTTATTGAGATATCTATGTTCCACCTGTAGACAAGATATGTAAGGTTACTATATATCTGTTTATTTTGAAAACTTTGAATAAAAATACAGTTATATAAAAAATAAAAAATGACTGACATTTACTTTTAAGAAAATGTGCTTTAAGATTTGTATAAAGCTCCAGTTGGTGATTTAAAGAGTTGGTAATTTGTGTCAAATGACACTATTAGCACTGCTATATTGATGGAATTCCATAGTATCCAGTTGTTCTAACTGGTAGTATTAAGGAAAGCTGCATATTTCCCAATCACGGAAATAGAGAATTGGCAGCCAATATATGTACCTGGAGCGAATTTTCTCCTCCTCACCACAGAAATAACATGAGTATTTTATGTACACTGCATTCCAAATTATTATGCAAATTATATTGTTTTCTGATTGACCTAATTGATCGATGCAATTGACAGTCAGAATAATGTTAGTAATCAACCATTAAGGCATGTTCATATTTTTTTTTTTTCATGCTTATTTTGGAGCTTATTTCACAGAAACGCCATTAAATAAGCGTCCAAAAAAATCTGTAGAACAATTCCCATTGATTCCAATGTAAAATCCGGGCAGTCATTCACACTCCACAGATTTTACTCGCATTTTTGCCGCAAGTATTTGGAGAGGATTTTAGTGTGCCTTGTCAGTTCTTTTGATTTTTAAGTGCTTTGTCAATTCTTTACTCAAGTAAAATCCCCATAGGAAATAATGGGAATCAGATTCTCAGCACAGAAACAACTCAAAAAAATGCTTAGGGTTGGGATTCGGTTAAAGTTGGAGGTAAGGTTAGGGTTGGGTAGGGTTAGGGTTGGAGGTAGGATTAGGGTTGGAAGTAGGTTTAGAGTTGGGGTAGGGTTAGGGTTGGAGGTTGGGTTAGAGTTGGAGGTAAGGTTAGCGTTGGGGTAAAAATATACATATTTTGGTTGGAAGTAGGGTTAGGGTTGGAGTAGGGTTAAGGTTGGAGGTAGGCTTAGGGTTGTGGTTGGTTTAGCGTTGCAGTTAATATATATAAATTTGTTTGGTGATCTGAAACATTTAAGTGTGACAAGCATCCAAAAGATTAAGAAATCAGGAAGGTGGCAAATACTTTTCCAGAGCACTGTATATAGAGGTAAGGTAATGTATGTGTATATGTACGTATATATATATATATATATAATAATATAATATATATATATATAGATATATAATAAATATAGATATATATATAGATATATAAGATATATATATATATATCTATATATACCTATATATATCTATATAATATATATTTTTTATATATAAATTTTTATATATATATATATATATATATATATATATATATATATATATATATATGTTATATATATATATATATATATATATATATATATATATATATATATTTATGCAGTACTGTGAAAAATTATTTTCCCCCCTCCTGAAATTTGAATCTTTTGGATGTTTGTCACACTTAAAAGTTTCAGATCACCAAACAAATTTAAATATTAGACAAATATAACAAAAGTAAATACAAAATGCCATTTTTAAGTGAAAGGAAAAAGTAATCCAAACCTAAAGAGCCATGTGTGAAAAATTAATGGATCCCCACCTCCCATAAAACATAAAAAAACCTGTTTTGTCACATCTATTGGAAGCGGAGCGCAATTTCCCTAGCCTCAACGAGGCTTGCCACACCTGTTCTGAAGCTGTCACGGGTGCTCCTGTGGCTCTTGCTCAGAGCCGCGAGGGCACCCGTCTCCCTGCCGCGCCGGTGAGTGGCGCTGCGAACCACATGTCGAGCTGCAGGTGCACTCGCGATCCTGCTGCCACCTCTCCTCACTTACCTCGCTTTGCTCCCTACGCTGTCTCTGCTAGTCCCTGCAGATTTTGCAACAGGCACAGCAACTGAATAAGCTGTCCACCATGATGCAGCAGCTCCTCTCCACCAAGCAGCAGCAGCAACCGCGGTCCTCTCTGGTGGCCTCTTCTCCAGCTCCTGTGGCGTCCGTTGGTCCTAAGTTCCGATTGCCTTCGCCGAAATTTGACTAGGACGCAAAACTCTGCAGGGGGTTCTTTACGCAATGCTCCATGCATGTGCAACTGACGGCAAACCAGTTTCCAATCGAACGTTCATTTAAAAACTGCATTTTGTGAAACTGCATCCAAAAAACATATCCAAAAATGCATCTGCAGTGTGTTTTTGGGTATGAATTGTATGCATTTTTGGATCCATTTTTCAATATGTTTTCTTTAAATCAACCAATAAAAAAACTATTATCACTTAAATTTACCTATCGTCAACCTAGATACCCCCCATCAATTTAAATAAGTACTTTTTTAACCACGGACTATCCATAAACTACACCCCTCAACCTAATGATATGATTTAAATAAACCTACCACCCCAATTATTTTTAAATCAACCTATAGCATCCAAAACCCACCTAATAAAATAATATATTAAGAATATATAATAATAATAAAAATAATAAATAAACATGTTAATAGGTTCATTTAAGCCCCGTGACAAACAAATACTGTACATCCTCTATAGTACTTAAGTTCACTATTTTAAACCAATTTGAAGTAAACCATTTTTGCTACACAGTAAGAAAAGTGAATTTGATCACAGCAACCAATCTATCAAGCAGCAATGGCAACCGTTTTGCTCCTGGCTGTAGGGCACCACCCATAACGCCTGACGACAGAGCCAACAGACCCATCTTCACTGATGGCGAATTATATTCACTGCTGAGATTTTGTTTCAAGGAACTGGAGCAACAGCGCAGGAGGGTAAGTACTTGTTTTGTCATTTTGCAGGGTTGCAGGTTTTTTGTTTTTTTTTATTTAATTTGTTATTGTCCTATCCCCTTTGTTAAGTTTTCATTTAATTTGATGTGAGTGTTTTTATCTTCATGCAAAAAGTGGTAACTAATTAGCTTGCAATGTTTCAAAAATAATCACATTTAATTATTTTCTTCAAACATCATTGTTTGTAGGGGTTGGAGAGTTATGGTTGCCTGCAGCAACCAAACAGATCCGCACTTTGTTCTTCATAACTACTGTATGTGCGGGATTTTGACAGACAGGTTTTGGTGAAGCTCCATTCACCATGGGCCTCGGCCTCCATCCAACACCACTGCAGTGGTCCAATGCACCCAAAAAGGGAAAAAAGTCTGGGGTTAGGATTTCATTTTTCCCCCAACGAAATCAAACACAGCTCTCACCTGATTTGTTTCATATAGTGCTTTAAAAAAAAAATTAAAAAGGAGCTCTGTTTTTTTATCGGAGCTATGAAAGTTTCAAACATAAGATTTTTAAATGTAAAAAATATTTTTTTTTAATATAAAATAATGACAAGAAGCAAAATAAATTGTACATCAAAAAATTATTATATTCACCTTAACAAGTTCAAAAAACTTTAAAACCCACCCCCAACCACCCCAAAATCTCCGAAACCCCCACCACCCCCCCCCAAATTTAAAATTTAAATGCATTTACCATATGTCTACTGTAGGCTGGCATCATTTTTAATTTTTTTTTTTACCAATTGGGGGGCTTAAAATTTTAAAAGTCTTTTTTAAAATTTCAGGAAATTTTTGCAAAATAGTTTTTTTTTAAGCCCATTCAGTTCTGATTTGGCTTTGACGGGCCCCTGTTTTTAATACCCCGATAAAGACCCCTTCAAAGAAACTAACCCTTAAATTTTAAAAAAAAGAATTTAAAGTTTTTTCCCCCCTTTAAGTATTTCACAAAATTTAAAACGAAAAGGGGAGGTAAATTTAAAAACATTTCCCTTTGTTTCAAAATTTTTCAATTTTATCCATTTTTCACGGGAGCCGGAGAGTACCAGGTAACTAAACTGAACATCAAATTCCCCAAATTCTACATTTTCGAGATATCCCATATGTGGCCCTAATGCGCTATTTGGCTCAAACCCCAAAACCCCAAAAGGAGGGGCACCTACCAGACTCTGGGGGCTCATTTCACACATTTTTTTTTAGGAGCCCCTTGCAGGTTTGCAGAACCCTAATGCTAAAACTTTAAAAAACACCTCTAAAAAGCTCCCCTATTTGGGAAAATACAAAACCCCTTTTAAGGAATAATCCAGGGTGCAGTGATAGCAACCCCCCCAGGTTTTTACAAATTTTTTTAGCGTTACCCTAAAAAAAAAAATATATATTTTTTCCCAAAAATTTTTCTGAAAATATTTTAAATTTTTTCTAAATCCTGGAAAAAAAAAGCCCCCCCCCAAAATGGTTAAGCAATTCTTCAAGTTTGGGAATACCTACATATGGGGGTAAACTGCTGTTTGGGCGCATGCAGGGCGTATAAGTGAGGGAGCGTATTTGGGTTTTTTAACACGATTTTTGGGCTGCCATGTCCCATTTGAAAAGGCCCCCCCAAAATTATCAAAAAAGGTGAAAACCCTTTCCCTAAGTCGCCCCATTTTGGATTCAACACCCCTCAGGGATCTCATCATGTATTGTGCATTTTGGGCGCACAGGTGTCCAGAGTTTTTTTAGCATTAAGCCATGAAAATGGGGGGGGGGGGGAATACAGTTCCGCCATTGTTTTTGGGCTTCATTTTTACAGTGACGCCGTAGGGATAAATGCAGGATAACTTTTCTATGTGGTCGGTAAATAGTTTGAGCGATTACTTGCTAGACATCGGGCGATAGTCGATAGTCGGCCACCACGATAAGGTTTCGATAGTCGATCATCTCCATGACCATTAAAAAGTCTATGGAGAGCAACAACCCTTTCATTCTTACACCCAAACGGGGCTGGAGAAGCGGGAATTAACATCCACAACACCAAAGGGATCCCCTGCTACATCTTGGGCAACACATTTATTATAAAAGCCCAGAAAAAAAACCAACAACCCATTCACTATCCCTGTTTTTTTGTACCACAGCAGCCCCTTTAAAACCTCACCCCACAAATTAAAAAGTCCCAAAGGCAGTATAAAAAATGAACCATTATTTTATTTGAACTGACATTGAATATCCCTTCCTGGAACGCAGCATGACCCTTAAACCGTCTGACCCACAGTTTAAAAAGTGCCAAAAAAGGATCTTTAAACCTGCATCCCCCACAAATTAAAAAGGCCAAAGCAGTATGATTTGAACCATCTTTTATTGAACTGCATTGACTATACCTGTCCGGCCCGCAGCATGAGCCTTAAACCTAAAGACCCAGATTTAAAAAGTCCCGGGAAAAAAAGGAGTTTTTTCAACCACCTTTTTTAGTTTCACGGGATATTGCTAACCTGTCCGGGGCCACAGCATGACCCCAAACCTGCATGACCCCCACATTAAAAAGTCCGGAAAAAGAGTCATTCAACCACCTTTTTAGTTAAACGGGACATTGACTATACCTTCCTGGCCCCAGCATGCCCCAAACCTGCATAACCCCCAATTTAAAAAGTGCGGGAAAAAAGGAGTATTTCAACCACCTTTTTTATTTTTTCACGGGACTTGACTATACCTGTCCGGGCCACAGCAGACCCCAAACCTGCATAATCCCCAGTTTTAAAAAGTCCCGGGAAAAAGGGTCTTTCAACCCCCATTTTATTTTTAAAAGGGACAAAGACTTACCTGTCCTGGGCCACAGAGACCCCAAACCTCATAACCCCCAGATTTAAAAGTGCCGGAAAAAGGACCCTTTCAACCACCATTTTAGTTGAACGGGACATTGACTATCCTGTTCTGGACCACAGCTGCCCCCCAAACCCGCATGATCCATGCGACGATGCTGATGACGACATTTGGGGCCGTGACTGGGGGACGAGAGGTAAACTGCAAATGCGGGTTTGCATTAACCACTAAAGGGACAGATTGGCGACAAGTTCTTACTTAGATTCACAGGGGCCCGACCCCCGCGATGACAGGCCTACGGGCCGCAACTGCGACCGCGGCATGCGTTTGTCGCCAGCATTTGGGAAGACCCTTTTCTCGTACCTCTACCTCCATGTGCTACCCCCCTCTTTTCCGCTTACCCCCCGCATTTCGCTCCATTTCAGAAAATAAAATTTGAGAAAGGGACGAATAGTTTTGGGAAAATCTCTTATTAAAAGATGGCAAATCACAGCATTCTCAAAACCCCAAAAAACAAAATGCGGGGGTTTAAATTTAACTGCAAGGTGTCTATCAACAAATCTGGACGGGCAAAAGTCAAAAAACACGTATCTTTATGTTTTCGTTATAATACACGGTATTTTTTGCACCTTTTAATTTTACCTTGGTGACTATAGAATTGCTTTTTAAATTTAGGGGTGCGCGTCAATGAACAAAGCTGGTGCGCAAAAGTCAAAAAACACGATCTGTTATGTTTTTATATAAAACACGGGATTTTTTGCACCTTTCAAATCCCTTGGGGGACAAAGAATTCTGTTTTTTAAATTTACTGATGCTTCGTCAAAGAACAAAGCGGGGGCGCAAAAATAAAAAAACACGTATCTGTTATGTTTTTAATAATACACGGGATTTTTTTTGCACCTTTCAATTCACCTGTGGTGACTATAGAATTTCTGTTTAAGATTTTACGTGGGTGCTGCGTCAATGAACAAAACTGGGTCGCAAAAACAAAAAAACGTATCTGTTATTTTTTTCGTATGATACACGGTATTTTTTCACAAACAAACCTTGCTGACTACAAGATTGCTGGGTTTTAATTTAACTGCAAGGGGGATATTCAAACAGGGGAAAGGGGAAAATTGAAAATGAACACCCATTTTGAAATGTATACTGATAATAAAATGGGTTTTGCACCCAACAAAAAAACCTGCGTTTCTAAAATGATTGTATCCCAAAAAAGTTCAGCTGCCCCAAAATCCAGGAATATTTTAATGCAAAATGTTAATAATAAAGATATTGCAGTGCAAATTTTACACTAATCTTGGGGAACTTTATCCCGTGTTCTTTAAATAAGCTTGCCTTTTCGCCCGCGTGCCCCCCCATCCCCCGCCCCCCTCCCCGGGCTTTACAGCTAGATGCTGCTTAAAATTCTCTAGCTAACACATAAAATCTTCAAATCTCTAATCAACAAAAATTTGGAAGGGCACAGCTAATAGTAGAGGTTTCTCTGTGCAGAAATAGACTAATTTTGCTGGCTGTTTGGCCACGGGAGACGCACTCCTATTCCATAGACCTGAAGACACAAGGGTGAACGGGAAACGCTGTTTTTGTAATACGGGGTCATGTGATTTTTCCCAGCCAATCAAAAACATACACATCCCATCATTTGTCGCACAACTCTCACCCTGCTAAAATCTGTAATCTGTTTTGCTGGCCGCCAAAATTACAGGAAGCGCCGAAAAGGGCGCGACTTAATAGATGATGCACAATTTTTAACCTAATTATCCATGACTGAAAATTTCGATCACCAAAAAAACCTTGCCGTTTTAAACTTTGTCGATAAAAATCGTCACATATCGTACAATTTCAATGATATAGATTTTATCATTTTTTATGTTTTTTATTAAAATGATTTTCCCCCCCCCCTGAAATTTTAATCTTTTTGGGTGTTTTTCCACTTAAAAAGTTTCAGATCACCAAAAAAATTTAAAAATTAACAAATTAACAAAAGTAAATACAAAATGCCATTTTTAAGTGAAAGGAAAAAGTAATCCAAACCTAAAGAGCCAGTGGAAAAATTAAGGGATCCCCACCTCCCATAAAACATAAAAAAAAACTTTTTTGGGGCACATCATTGGAAGCGGAGCGCAATTTCCCTAGCCTAAAACGGGCTTGCCACACCTTTTTCTGAAGCTGTAACGGTCTGCGGGGCTTTTTGCTCAAGCCGCGGGGCCCCGTCTCCCGCCGCCCGGAGGGGCGCCGAACCACAGTCAAGCTGCGGGGTGCACTCCGATCCTCTCCCAAAACCCTCCTCACTTACCTCGCTTTGCCCCTACCGTCTTTTGCTGTCCCTGCAATTTTGCAACGGGCACAGCAACTGAATAAGCTGTCCACCATGACGCGCTCCTCCCCCCCCAAGCAGCGCAGCAACCGCGGCCCCTTCTGGTGCCTTTTTCCCCAGCCCTGTGCGTCCGTTGGTCCTAAGTTCCATTGCCTTCGCCGAATTTGACTACGACGCAAAACTCTGCGGGGTTCATTACCAATGCCCATGCATTGCAACTGACGAAAACCCTTTTCCCAAATAAACGTTCATTTAAAAACTGCATTTTGTGAAACTCCCCAAAAAAAACGACCCAAAAAAATGCATCTCATGTATTTTTGGGTATGAATTTTAGCAATTTTGGATCCATTTCTAAATATTTTTCTTAAAACAACCCAAAAAAAAAACTTTACACTTAAATTTACTTATCGTCATCCTAGATACCCCCCATCAATTTAAATAAGTTAATTTTTAACCATGTGATTATCATAAACTACACCCCTCACCCTAATGATATGATTTAAATAAACCTACCACCCCAATTATTTTTAAATCAACCTATAGCATCCGAAACCCACCTAATAAAATAATATATTAAGAATATATAATAATAAAAATAATACAGTAAGAAAAGTGAATTTGATCACAGCAACCAATCTATCAAGCAGCAATGGCAACCGTTTTGCTCCTGGCTGTAGGGCACCACCCATAACGCCTGACGACAGAGCCAACAGACCCATCTTCACTGATGGCGAATTATATTCACTGCTGAGATTTTGTTCCAAGGAACTGGAGCGACTGCGCAGGAGGGTAAGTACCTGTTTTGTCATTTTGCAGGGTTGCAGGTTTTTTTTTTTATTTCATTTGTTATTGTCCTATCCCCTTTGTTAAGTTTTCATTTAATTTGATGTGGGTGTTTTTGTTTTCATGCAAAAAGTGGTTTTGTGTCTTATTTTATTAACTAATTAGCTTGCAATGTTTCAAAAATAATCACATTTAATTATTTTTTCAAACATCATTGTGTGTAGGGGTTGGAGAGTTATGGTTGCCTGCAGCAACCAAACAGATCCGCACTTTGTTCTTCATAACTACTTTATGTGCGGGATTTTGACAGACAGGTTTTGGTGAAGCTCCATTCACCATGGGCCTCGGCCGCCATCCAACACCACTGCAGTGGTCCAATGCACCTCAAGTAAGGAAAATGTCTAGGGTTAGGATGTTCGTAGTTGCCCAAAGAAATCAAACAGAGCTCTCACTTGATTTGTTTCATATAGTGCTTTACAAAAAAAAATTGAAAGGATCTCTGTTTTTTTATCGGAGCTATGAAAGTTTTCAAACATAAGATTTTTAAATGGAACTGACGGCCAACCAGTTTCCAATCGAACGTTCATTTAAAAACTGCATTTTGTGAAACTGCATCCAAAAAACATATCCAAAAATGCATCTGCAGTGTGTTTTTGGGTATGAATTGTATGCATTTTTGGATCCATTTCTCAATATGTTTTCTTTAAATCAACCAATAAAAAAACTATTATCACTTAAATTTACTTATCGTCATCCTAGATACCCCCCATCAATTTAAATAAGTTAATTTTTAACCATGTGATTATCATAAACTACACCCCTCACCCTAATGATATGATTTAAATAAACCTACCACCCCAATTATTTTTAAATCAACCTATAGCATCCGAAACCCACCTAATAAAAAATATTATTTAAGAATATATAATAATAATAAAAATAATAAATAAACATGTTAATAGGTTCATTTAAAGCCCCGTACAAACAAATACTGTACATCCTCTATATACTTAAGTTCACTATTTTAAACCAATTTTGAAGTAAACCATTTTTGCTACACCCGTAAGAAAAGTGAATTTGATCACAGCAACCAATCTATCAAGCAGCAAGGGCAACCTTTTTTCCCTCCGGGCTAAAGGGCACCACCCATAACCCTGCCCGACAGACCCAAACAAAACCAATCTTCCTGAGGGCCCGAATTATATTCACTGCTGAAATTTTGTTTAAAAGGAAAACTGGAGCAACAGCGCAAGGGAAAGAACATTTTTTGGGTCATTTTTGCGGGGTTTCCCGGTTTTTTGTTTTTTTTTTTTTAAAAATTTGTTATTGTCCTACCCCTTTTGGGTAATTTTCTTTTAAATTTTTTATTTTGAGTGTTTTTATTTTCATGCAAAAAGTGAAACCCCTAATTAGTTTGCAATGTTTCAAAAATAATCACTTTTAAAATTATTTTCTTAAAAACATCATTTTTTTTGTGGGGGTTGGAGAGTTATGGGGGGCCTGCACAAACCCAAAAAGATCCCACTTTGGTTTTTTCATAACTACTGTATGTGCGGGATTTTGAAAAGACAGGTTTTTGGTGAAGCCCAAATTTACCATGGGGCCTTCGGGTCCATCCAACACCACTGCAGTTTTCCCAAAACACCTCAAAAGGAAAATGTCTAGGGGTTGGATGTTCGGGAGTTGCCCAAAGAAATCAAACACAGCCTCACCGATTTGTTTCATATAGTGCTTTTAAAAAAAAAATTAAAAAGGAGCTCTGTTTTTTTATCGGAGCTATGAAAGTTTCAAACATAAGATTTTTAAATGTAAAAAATTATTTTTTTTAATATAAAATAATGACAAGAAGCAAAATAAATTGTACATCAAAAAATTATTATATTCACCTTAACAAATTCTAAAATTTTACCCACCCCCCAAACCCCCCCCAAACACCGCCAACCCACCCTCCAAACCCCCCCCTTAAAATTTTAAATTAAACCCTTTGAAGAAAACGGTGGGTACGGTTTTTTACATTTAAAACAAAGTAAAACCCCTGCACTTGTTAGATGCAGTTTGGGGCCTTTTGGGTTTCAAAAACAGGGACCCAAAACCGCATCTATAAACAGATCCAACACGCCAGATGAACATACCCTAAGTGTGTGTGGGAACAGCAAGCGGCTAGTAGGTGTGTGAGGGATGGGCCTTTTTTTTCATGTGCGTAAATGTACCGGAAAACGTATTACAAAATCAGGAAGGGGGCAAATACTC
The DNA here is from genome assembly GCA_025379985.1 of Phyllomedusa bahiana. Classification (NCBI taxonomy): domain Eukaryota; kingdom Metazoa; phylum Chordata; class Amphibia; order Anura; family Hylidae; genus Phyllomedusa; species Phyllomedusa bahiana. The sequence continues at coordinate 25,139 of JAODAL010050587.1, forward strand.
TTATACACCACTGTATATAGTATATATAATATATAAAATTTACTTTATATGTTTTTTTTAACCCCAAATCCCGGGAGCCATTTTATTCCTTCCTGACAAAAAGGCGCCTTTTTAAATCTGTCATGTTATTTTAGTGAGAAAATTTTTTTGTATTTTTTCCCTATCCAAGGGATTCAGAGATTGTTTTCTCGTGACACATTTGTTTTAAGATGTATAAATTTTGGTCTATACAATCCTTGTTTATTTGTGAAAAATAAAATATTGTGAAAATTTTGAAAAATTTGCCATTTTCAAAAATTTCTGTGTGAAAGAAAGATAGTTATTCCACTCAAAATAGTTTACAACTAGCATTTACCATATGTCTACTGTAGGTGGCATCTTTTTAATTTATTTTTTTTTTTACCCAAAATTTGGGGGCTTAGAAATTTAATGTCATTTTTCAAAATTTTTCAAGACAATTTTAAAAAAAGATTTTTTATAAGAAAAATAGACAGCACTAGTATCAGAATTTTTGCAGGAGAGTAAAAAGGGGGGGGGTATTTTTGAATCTCGGTGGCTAATTGGGGGACACCAAAAAAAAGGTGTGTTTTCCTAACCCTTATATGAAAGGAAAAGGTAGACCATAGGGACCGGACCATTATCCCCGTAATCCAGTTTTTGCATAAAACATTTGGGGGGGCAGCATACATTTTAAATTGTGATTTCTCACCTCTGTCTACATTCACCCCTCAGAGGGGTTTTACAAGGAAACCTTTTATTTTTAGCCCACGGGTTTGGGGTGACTGCCCTAGTAGGATGTTTGGGATCCCATTTTGGAGTTAGTAAATCACTGTATATATAAGGTTTTCCCCGTTTAATAGGTGGCGTTTCCCCCAGACTTTTTAATAGAAAAAGGGGTTTTTCCTTTCCCAAATTTGAAAGGGATAAATTGAAGGTTAGAAAACAGGTTTTTAATAGTTTGTATAGAGGTTAAGTGTTATACATAAAAAAGTTACTTTTTTGTGTTTTTTTAGATTAAGAACTGATAGAGTTTAAAATTGCCCATGCAAAATAGTAAATATATAATCAAAAGTCACTCTCTGTTTTCTTGCGAGATTCCCATTTTTTTGGGGACTATTTGACATTTTGAATTGACCTCCCTCAATAATAATATTCAGATCCAAAAACTCAATGGTGGTCGAGCTAAATTTAGCTACAAACGAGATGCGCCTATCGTTGGTATTCAAGTGATTAACAAATTCCCCAATAAGATCAGCAGGACCTTTCCGAATTATAAAAATGTCATCTATATATCTCTGGTAGAGGGCCATACAGCTAGCTAATTTTAGCCCAATTACCATCGAGTTTATGGACCTGAATATTAGCCTGTGTTAAAAAGGGGGATATCATGTTATGTTATGTTTAAGGATTAACCATTGAGGTCCTTTTAAACCTGGTTTTTACCTTGTCAGTTTGTATCTCTGCCTGTTTCACTTGCTATTGGTCCAGCTGATTGTTGCTTATTATGACTGTTTTACCTATTTGTATTTAAACCCAAACTTGTTCTCCCGGATTTTTTGTTCCTGATCAAGTGCTGGTACTAGCGTGACCCTTTAATGTTTTTAAGTGCTTTTAGTGCACAATAAATAGGATAACTATATTCCTGCTTTTTTCCTTGTTTTTACACTTATGTGCTAATTTAACTCCCTTCTGTCGAGCCAGAGCCGAGGCCTCATTCTGCTGTACTCAACTACCCTCCCCTGAGCCTTCTGAACTTGGTTTTGAGCTTGCTGCTTGCTGCTGAACAGGCTTCACTTTGAACTAAACATATATTAGTGTTGTGCCTCTCACTATCGCACAACCACCAAAGGTAAGTAACTTCTATTTTCCTGGAGCACTCATTTGTTTTACTGCAATAGGAGAGTGCCGCCTTTTCTTTTTTATCTTTCATAACGTGCTATACAGCACTGTTTAATAGAGAGGTACTACTAGAAAAATGATCATGTTAACCTGATGAGTTGCTGAATATTGGCATTCTTTGTGGCATTGTTCCAGTAACGACCATTGCATGTCAATAATATCGTATCCTGAGGCCATTGTAACTTAGGAAATCACTTTAGATCACCCTCCAGCAGCAATGGGGTGCAATCAGCATGGGGTTTTTTGGGGGAAGGGCCCT
>JAODAL010050588.1:0-27295 GCA_025379985.1 Phyllomedusa bahiana
GGGGTTTACAATTGCGTGTTTTCTACCCACCAACAAGAGATACAGTTGAAATTTAACCTTTGCTTGTGAATTAGGCTACAGTAAAAATGTAAAATATTTGGCTTTGGGAAAAATCGGTTTATTTTTGTAAAGCACACCAGAAAAAACAACGCTTAATTAACCCCTGGATTGTAAATTGCGTCAAAGAATTGAGCCGCACAAACTAGTAGCTTTGTAGCATTGTTACAATTGGTGTTTTCTTCGCCACACAAAAAGAGATACAGTTGAAATTTAAACCTTTGCTTGTGAATTGGGCTACGGAAAATGTATTATATTTTCCCTTTAAAAAAAGACGGTTTATTTTTGTCAGCACACCAGAAAAAACAACGCTTAATAACTCCTGGATGTAAATTGCAACAAAGAATTGATCCCCACAAACTAGTAGTTTTGTAGCGTGTTACAATTGTGTGTTTTCTACGCCACACAACAAGGGGATACAGTTTAATTAACCTTTGCTTGTGAATTAGGCTACAGGAAAAATTTATATATTTTGGCGTTGAAAAAGAGGGTTTCTAGGGGTCAGCACACCAGCAAAACAACGCTTAATTAACCCCTGGATGTAAATTGCGCCAAGGAATTGAGCCGCACAAACTAGTAGCTTTGTAGCGTGTTGCAATTGCGTGTTTTCTATGCCACACAACAAGAGATACAGTTGTAATTAACCTTTGCTTGTGAATTGGGCTAAAGAAATATGCTGCCAACAATTACCAGCTTTGTAGCGTGTTAAAACGGCGTGTGTTTTACGGAACACAACAACACAAAAACTAGTAATTAACTTTCGTTTATGCATTATTCTAGAGGCAAAATTTCTTCTCTGGCTGTGAAAAAGAACGTTTCTTTTAGTGCCCACAACAGCAGAACAACGCTTAATTAACCCCTGGATCTAAATTGCGCAAAATAAATGAAAAACCCAAAAAATTAAGTGGTATTTGGATTGTTAAAACGCGGGTTTTCTTTAACTGAATACAACAGGAACGGCTTAGATATCCCTTTGGATATTCAATGTGCTCAAGAATGAGCAGATAGCATTAAAATGTTATGCAGCTGCTTTGGGTCGCACACTGGACTTCAGTTCCAATACCCCACAAAATCAGAATTAGAATGTAAGAGAAGCAGTCTCTGAGACAAGCTGTGACACTCCCCCAAAAATCGCTGTATAAAAGTGAGTTCTTTAGTATGAGACATCAAAAGCAGCAGTGGCCGCAGCACCTTCCCTACACAGCACAGTGAGAAGAGTGTGAGGAACGAGCATGGCGCCCGGACTTATATAGTGCAGTGACGTCACAGAATTCCACCGGTCTCTTATTGGCTTCATCTCTGCACATGTCATGTAGGCTACGCCTTTCTTCCTCCCAGACTTCTTTGCCCCATGTAACGCCATGTGCTCGCAGCCATTTTATCAATCTAAAACGCGCTTCGTTCCCGCGAATCACCCCAAACTTCGACTTCAGAATCGAAGTTTTCCTGAAATTCTAAACGAATTCCACTTCGTTAGAATCAATTCGCCCATCTCTAATTGTGGGTACAATTCATTTGAAAGTCTATCAAAACATTTTGCAGGAGAATGTAAGAGACAGTTAATGTGAATATAAGGACTATTTCAAAATACATTTCTGCATTGGATGGGCCACTGCATTTTTGATCAAAAATGTGCGCTTAGAACCTCAAATTTTCATGCATTCAAAAAGAAGCAGAATTGCATTGTTATGGAGTGTGCTGCTCTGCTCCGCTCTGGCGGCCTGCCCTGCTCTGCTCTCCCCAGCTTTATACACACCCAGCCCCACTCCTGATTCCCGTCCCCGCTCTGCCTAATTCCGGCTAATTGCCAGTCACTGACCTTATATCTTTTTGACTCCTCCGACAATCTCTGCCAGAGTATTTGTGTTCCTTACTGTGGTTTGAGAGTGTGCAGGAGAGAGTTCTTGCCTATCTGTGTACCAGTTCTTCCTGTTATTGTTTCCTGACCATGTTGCCTGCCACCCGCCCTGACCACATTGCCTGTTCCTGACTACATCTCTGTTTAACGATTCTGTACCATGCTGCACACCAGCTGACATCGCAAGCAAATCACATCAAGGGTAGCGACACTGTAGTTCCCTGCCGCAGCAAGTCAAACCTGTTTTGCAGTGGGCTCTGGTGAAAACCAGGCGCTACTTAAAGGGAATCTGTCGCCAATTTTTTTTTTTTTTTACTTATTAAATCAAGACCCTGATCCTTTTTCTTTTCCTCTCAGCCATTCTTATTTCCTGATTGTAGATTTCTCAATTTGTCGTCTATATATGATTGTGGGGAAGACATTCTTGCTTGCACTGCTTTAACAGCAGTCAGAGAGATGCTTTACAGCAGCTTCATGCACATAGGAGTCTTAAGACAGATTCTGTCCCATAGACCTGTATAGACTGTGAAGGCAGGGGAGAGAGAGAGCTGTGACTATCTCCTCTTGTGACTAGTGGATTCTGTGTTATCTGTACACACTGGTGTCTCCTTTCAGTTTGACCCTGCTTTTACTGATAATGAGCAGACACTGAAAATCTCTCTAAACAGAACAGGAAGTGTCAGACAATTTTTTAGGTTTTGGGGCCCAAAGTGAAAACTGCAGGACTTAAGAATTATTAAAAAAATACTGAAAGTGATACGGAAAATTAAAAAAAACATAACCAAAAATTCCTAAAAAATGTGTTTAACATAAAAATGTGAGTGGCGGGCTTATACCATCGCTTTTGGTGGTTCAGTGAATATACCTACATCTGTGACACTAATTTTTAAATAGTTCCTATGTGCACTTTAAGGCGATGTTCACACGGCTTATACACGCCGTAGTTGCGGGACGGATTTCACCCGCAACTACGGCGTATGTACGGGGTGGGGCGGGGTTGGCAGCTCACCGGCCCGATAGACAGCCATTATCTACGGTGCGTGTCCCGCCGGGATAATGTGCATGTCACTTTCTCTCCACTCGGCGTATTCGCCGAACGGGGAGGGGAGACGGAATCCATAGTTCTCTATGAGAACTGTGGATTATCGTACTGCCTGGGACAGATTTCAGCTGTATTGCAGCACAGTACGGCGCGCAATACAGACTGAAATGCGTCCCAAAATAAGCCGTGTGAACGAGGCCTAACTGTCTCTTAGCGCTTGTAGAGTGCTGCTGATATTTAGTTGTGTTTGCATTACTTTTCTGCAACACCAGTGTGAACTTATACAAACTTAATTAAAATTGTTTTGAATGTGCTGATCAATTTTCACTTTTTATTTTTAGGAGAATGTAAGAGCAACATCACCCTTAAATTACTACAAAAAGATGTTGGGGTATGCAACAAAGTACACCACTCAATAAACTACAAAGAAGATTTATGTATTGGAACGGTCACATCTTAATCCTTATCAAGATGCTATGTTATGAATTTATAAAGGCTGAACATGCAAGGCACTCTAGAAATGTCGATAAAAAAAATACATTTGTAAAGAGGAATGGTTCAAAATTACACCTCAATTTATGCAAATGTTTTTCAAAGCAATGGGAGACATTTGATATAGGCGTTTGTTATTAAATTCAAGAGTTCTTTTACATTTTCTCCTTGCACTCTTGATGTTTATTCAGTTTTTCAATTAAAGACATGAACAGTATTACTGTATCTTGAAGGATTCGTTTGCAGCAGCACTGCAAAAAAAGGTTTAAAACTAAAGTGAAAAAGCAAGTTTGTGAGATTGTATGCTTGCTATCTAAATAGTGGTTTTTGCTTAAAGGGGTTGTCTCACTACATTGATTTGTATCACCTCATTTTGTTTCCTCAGTTTCATTTTTGAATTCAGGGGCGGTTTACTGGCTTTACTGGCCTGTGTTAATGAGCTGCTGAGGACACCGGGTCTGTAGCTATAGCGGCCTGAGGAGCTGATGCAGCACATACAAGAGGGGATATCCAGGAATAGGTAGGACACTGTTAATGGACATATATAGCAAAGTGACTTGTTTTTACAAGATCTTTAACATAAAAAGCAATCCTTATAGTGAGACAACCCCTTTAAGTCTGGGATTTAAATGGGTAGTCCCGTTACGAGAAATTCTCTTCAACCACTCATTGCTAGGTGCGATCTGGCCCTGCATTTGATTGAGGACGGTGGTGCTGGTGCCGTCCTCCTGAGATCCGAGTATAGCTGAGCACACACACTCGGCTATACTCTGAGCTCCCATAGAAATAAATTAGGAGGATGGAGCTAGTACCACCCTCCTCATTCACATGCAGGGCCAGATCGTCCCCAGCAACAAGTGGTCAGAGAATTTCTTGTAACGGGACTACACCTTTCAGATTGATAGAAGTCCTTGTTAATCCTGCCGCAAGTACCTCAGTGAACTGTTGAGTGCATATCTGTTTATTTATTATTGCATTAAAATTCTAAGTTTTAGCAGACATATGAATGGGGCTGCGCCAGAAGTCTTCTCAGCCCGACATCAGGCGCAGCCCCATTCGCATTAGCTAAAAGCCTTCCAAACGCCATTATCAGGCGCATTACAGAACACAAGCAGCACTTTGTAATGCGCCTGAATTCGGGGAGGCGTGCGGGAGGCAGGGCGCACTAGAACTGTACGAAGCTATAGATTTATAGCTTTGTTACGGCAATTCTAGGTGCATTACTGCTGGAACAGGTAGACCACTTTCAAAGTGGTATACCTAAGCCAGAAATGTCGTACTAGTGCTAGAATATGCCTGATATGTGACCTACTGTAGAGCTGGTTTATAAATCAGGTGCGTTATATGCTATTATAAAGTATATGAAATTTGCCGTTTAAACGCCAGATTTCATACATGCGGCCCATAGTTTATACATTGTAGCTAGACTTATTGGGCCACATGTATGAAAACTGACTAGGCCTAAAATTCACTTTCTTTCCCATAGCAACCAATCAAGGCGCCCCTTTCATTTCATGTAGTGCTCTGGAAAAATGAAAGGGGCACTCTGATTGGTTGCTATGGGATTTCATACATGTGGCCCATTGTGTTTACAGATTACATACATAGTATTAACACCTTAAAGTCTAAGCCTGTTTTGGACTTAAGTACAAAGCCCTTTTTTGAAAATCTGATGTGTGTCACTTTATCTAATAATACGTTTTTAATGATTTTACCTATTCACGTGATTTTGAGACTGTTTTCTTCTTCACATTGCACTTTGAGTTAGCAATTAATTCTGGTCAAAACAATTCTTGTTTATTTGTGAAAAATATAAAACATTGTGAAAATTTTGAAAAATTTGCCATTTTCAAAGTTTATACATTTCTGTGTGTAAGACAGATATGAAAATAGTAAATAATGAAAATCTAATCTACCATAAGTTTGCTTTATGTTGGCATAATTTTTTAAACAATCTTTTATTTTTTTAGGACATTAGGGGGCTCTTAAATTTTGTAGCAAATTTTAACATTTTCAAGAAAATTTGCAACACAGATTTTTTTAATTACCAGTCCAGCTCTAATGTGGCTTTGGCCTGTATGTTACACACCCCTATAAATGACTCCATCTAAGAAACTGCACCCTTCAAGATATTCAAATCAACACTTAGAACGTTTGTCAATCCTTTAGGTGTTTCACAGAAATTAAAAAAAAGGTTAAAAATTTAAAATTTCACTTTTTTGCAGATTTTCAATTTTTATTCATTATTTACTGTAACACAGTAAATGGTAACAGAAAAATGCAACTCAATATTAATTCCTCTGATTCTGCCGTTTTAGAGACATCCCGTATGCGGCCCTAGTGCGCTATTTGATTTAGCCACAAGCCTCAGAGTAGGAGGAGCACCTACTGGAATTTGGGGTCTCATTTTCATTAGGATATATTTTAGACACCATTCCATGTTTGGGGACACCGTAAGGTGCTAAAATGTAATAAATACCCCTAAAAAGACAGATTTTGGGAAATTACACCACTTACGGAATGTATCTAGGGGTGTAGTGAGTATATCGACCCTACAGGTGTTAGACACAGTTTTTTAACATTAAGCTGTAAAAATAACATATTTTATTTTTTTCCAATAAAATACATTTTTATTTGAATAAAGTTTCATTTTCGTGATTAATCCTGGAAAAAACACCAAAACATTTCTTACACAATTTATTTCATGTTTGGCAATACTCTATATGTGGGTGTAGACTGCTGTTTGGGCGCATGGCAGGGCATACAAGGAAAGGAGTTTGGATGGCAGATTTTGATGGGTGCCATGTTGAATCTACAAAGCCCGCAAAGTACCAGAACAGGTGAAACCTTCTAGAAGTCACCCCATCTTGGATTTATCACCTCTCAGAGAACTTATCTAGGGATGTATTATGCATTTTGGACACACAGGTGTTAAATAATTTTTAGCGCTGAGCCATGAAAATGGGGGAGAGGTGAACGCAGTTCCACTATTGCTTTATGGGCTTCCTTTTTACAGTGTTCCGCATAGTTATCATGTAATTCATACCGCACGAGGGTCGGTACAATTTCAATTATATAAATTTTATATAGTTATTTAAGTTTTATTAATTTTACACCATAGAAATGCGTTTGTAAGTAATTGCCTTTTTAAGTCATCTGATAGCCAGAGCTTTTTTTTTTTCTGTATATGAAGCTGATTAAGCACTTGTTTTTTATGGAAAGTGCTGACATTTTCATTATTACCATTATGAGGTTCACTTTACTCAGCAGATCAATACGATTACAGCAATACCCAAGTTGTATATTGGGTATCTCTCTGTCGCTATTGATCACGGCAGCTAAGGGGTTAACGGCAGCTGCAGGAGCCCGGCGGTCAATCACCACTGGGCTCCCGCAGTGATCTTGCCATGACGTTTCTGTACGTCACGGTGCATTAACAGGCACTGCCTCATGACGTACAGAAACGTCAAGCTGCATTAAGAGGTTAAAGAATAGTTTTGGGTATTACAATTCTATATTTGTAAGCATATATACTTGCTGAGTGTGTGCTGAATCAAGAGTCTTTACACATGTGACTAATTAGGGGTGTGGTTACCTAATCAGCAGAGCTTAAAGGGGTTGTATCATTTCAGTAAATGGTCTTCAGAATAAGGGGACAGTGAAAACAAGCAACTTTGCAATTGGATGTCATTAGCAAAGCTGTCTTGTTTTCACAGGATCCTTTATCTTCTGTTTCTGCAAAACACAGTTCCCCAGTGCCAGTCGGATTCCTCATCCTTTCATTTCATTGGATGCCAGCTCTACTAACTAAATTCTGTCTGGCCCCTGGTCGTATTCACGGGAGCGAGCATTCCTGCCTCTCTCACTCAAAGTAAGGGACCAGCACAATCTTACTCTGCACAGCCAGCAGAAACACAGAGGCACTGCACCTGCTTCTACAATCAGAAAACAGCAGAATTGTGAGTTGGAGCCTAATGCAAACATAGAAGGAGCATTAGGCTGCCTCTCTCACTAAAAGTAAGGGACCAACAGTAATTTCACTCTGCACAGCCAGAAGAAACACAATAATACTTGTCACGGATGCCCCTGCGACCCTCGTCCCGGGTCGCAGACGCATCCGAGCCCCTCACCCGAGTGGTGCTGCGTTGCGCATGTCGGGGCATGGGCGCGCTCGTTCCCCTGCTCCTTCGGGAGCGTACTTACCTGGCTGCTCTCCTGCTGCAGGCTCTGTCCCACGGCGCGCACGGCCCCGCTCCCTAGGGCGTGCGCGCGCCGGCTGTGTTAAATTTAAAGGGCCATACAATACATGGAAATCCCTAAAGAGGCACTTATGCTATCTATCATACATGAAAAAAGCTTTGAGATTCTTAGTTCACACGTTTTGATCAAAAGATGTTTATGCCACCCCCGACTTAAAGACGGGAAACTCAAGGCGGGTTTGGGCCTACGCTTTTCTTTATCTCTCACTAGTGCCAATTCAGACTTCTCATTGGGTCAACCGACCTCCATAATGCAGAGAGAAAAAATAAAAACAGGCACCAAACTTGCACGCATACTGCACTGATATAACAAGCTGTGGAGGTGGGCGGGGTGCAGGAAACCAAAATAGAGGCATCCATTCCTCCCTTTATAAGTTAAAAGCATATGTGGGCCCAAATACAACGTATAGTTCTGCACAAAAAAACATTTCTGAAAAACACAATGTGAACCTGGGTGCCACTGGCTTGAATGAGGCATATATATTTATACATATATATACGCATTACAATACCAGTGGCACACCAACTGCTAAAAGGGCTATACAATACATTGAAATCCATAAAGAAGCATTTATGCTTTCTATCATACATGAAAAAAACTTTGAGATTCTTAGTTCACACGTTTGATCAAAAGATGTTTTGGGCCCCCCCCGACCCTTTTAACGGGATCTCAAGGCGGGTGGTCCTACGTTATCTTTATCTCTCACTAGAGCCAAATTAAGACTTCTCATTGGGTCAACCGACCTCCATAATCCAGAGAGAAAAAATAAAAACAGGCACCAACCTTGCACGCATACTGCACTGATATAACAATCTGTGGAGGTGGGTGGGGTGCAGGAAACCAAAATGGAGGCATCCATTCCTTCCTTTATAAGTTAAAAGCAATATTTGCCAAATACAACGTTTAGTTCTGAACCAAAAAACATTTCTGAAAAACACAATGTGAACCTGGGTGCCACTGGCTTGAATGCGGCATATATACACTCACCGGCCACTTTATTAGGTACACCTGTCCAACTGCTCGTTAACACTTAATTTCTAATCAGCCAATCACATGGCGGCAACTCAGTGCATTTAGGCATGTAGACATGGTCGAGACAATCTCCTGCAGTTCAAACCAAGCATCAGTATGGGGAAGAAAGGTGATCTGAGTGCCTTGAACGTGGCATGTTGTTGGTGCCAGAAGGGCTGGTCCTGAGTATTTCAGAAACTGCTGATCTCCTGGGATTTTCACGCACAACCATCTCTAGGGTTTACAGAGAATGGTCCGAAAAAGAAAAAACATCCAGTGAGCGGAAGTCCTTGGGCGGAAATGCCTTGTTGATGCCAGAGGTCAAAGGAGAATGGGCAGACTGGTTCGAGCTGATAGAAAGGCAACAGTGACTCAAATAGCCACCCGTTACAACCAAGGTAGGCAGAAGAGCATCTCTGAACGCACAGTACGGCGAACTTTGAGGCAGATGGGCTACAGCAGCAGAAGACCACACTGGGTGCCACTCCTTTCAGCTAAGAAAGGACACTGAGGCTCCAAGTGTGCCCAAGCCATCGAAATTGGACAGTAAAAGATTGGAAAAACGTTCCTGGTCTGATGAGTACGATTTCTATCTGCTGCGACAGTCGGATGGTAGGTCAGAATTTGGCTCAACAACATGCAAGGCAGGGATCCAGCCTGCCTTGTAATCAACGATCAGCAGGCTGGTGGTGGTGGTGTCATGGTCGTGGGGAATATTTTCTCTTGGCACTCTTTGGCCCCTTGTACCACTTGAGCATCGTTGCAACACCTTGTTTGAATCTATGCCACGAAGAATTGGAGGCAGTTCTGAAGGGCAAAAGGGGTCCAAACCCGTTACTATAACTAATCATGGTGTACCTAATAAAGTGGCCCGGTGAGTAGTATATACACACTCATTACCAATTAGAGATGGGGCGAATTATTCTTAACGAAGTGGAATTCTTTAGAAAGTTCCATTTCAGGAAAACTTCGTTTTCGAACCGAAGTCGAACTTTTGGGTACTGCGTGTACGAAGTGTGCTTTTTTTGATTGATAAATGGCTGGCGAGCACAAGGCGTACATGGGGCAAAGCACCCTGGAGGAAGAAGGCATACCTGCATGACATGTGCACAGATGAACCAATCGAGACCGGCGGGTTCTGTGACGTCACCCACACTATATAAGACCGAGCCGCGCCGCTGGGAGCTCACACTGCCTCTCCCTCTGTACTATAGGAAGGTGCGCTTGCGGTTGGATAGCGCTTTCTGAAGAACTGATTTTTATACAGCGATTCTGTGGGGTGTCTCAGCTGTCTCAGAGACTGTTCTCTGATGTGCTATTTACTGATTTTTTGGGGTATTTGGATCTGAAATCCAGTGTGCGTCCACTGCAGCTGCCTAATACATTCAATATCCCAGTGGGATCTAAGCCAGTTCCTGTTTGTATTCATTAAAGAAACAGCGTTTTTACAATACAAATACCACTATTAGTTTTTGGCAGCTGAATTCTATTGGCGCACTTTACATCCAGAGGGTTAAATTAAGCTTGTTTTTGCTAGGTGTGGCGGACAAAAATAAAACCGTCGTTTTTTTCAACCCAAAATATATATATGTTTTTTTGGTAGCCTAAATTCACAAGCAAGGCAAATTACAACTGTATCGCTTGTATGTGTGGCGTAGCAAACACGCAATTGTAAACACGCTAACTTAGTTTTGTCCGCGGCTCATTCTTTGGCCTATTTACATCCAGGTTAAATTAAGCGGATTGTTTTGCTGGTGTGCTGAAAAAAATAAACCGCTTTTTCAACACCAAATATATATATATATTTTTTTTGGTAGCCTAATTCACAAGCAAGGCTAATTACAACTGTATCTCTTGTGTGTGGCGTAGAAACACGCACTGTAACACGCTACAAATCTCACTAGTTGTGGCGGGCCAATTCTTTGGCGCATTTACATCCAGGGTTTATTAAGCGTTGTTTTGCTGTGTGCTACAAAAAATGAACCGCTTTTTTTTCAACGCCAAATATATCATTGATATTGTTTTTTTTTGGTAGCCTAATCACAAGCAAAGGCTAATTACATCGTATCTCTTGTTGTGTGGCGTAGAAAACACGCAATTGGTACCAACGCTACAAAGCTACATAGTTTGTGCGCTCAATTCTTTGGCGCAATTTACATCCAGGTTAATTAAAGCGTTGTTTTTTGCTGGTGTGCTGGACAAAAATAAACCGTTTTTTTCAACGCCAAATATAGTATATATTTTTTTTTGGTAGCCTAATTCACAACAAAGGCAAATTACAACTGTATCTCTTGTTGTGTGGCGTAGAAACACGCAATTGTAACACGCTACTATTTGTGCGGCAATTCATTTTGGCGTAAAACAATTTACATTCCAGGGTTAATTATGCGTGTTTTGGCTGGAGTGCTGACAAAAAATAAACCGTCGTTTTCAACGCCAAATTATATATGTTTTTTTGGTAGCCTAATCACAAGAGCAAAGGCAAATTTACCACTTAACTCTTTGTTGTGTGGCGTAGAAAACACGCAATTGTAAACACAGCTACTAGTGTGTGCGGCTCAATTCTTTGGCGCAATTTACTTCCAGGGGTTATGATGCGTTTGTTTTGCTGGTGTTGCTGACAAAAATAAACCGTCTTTTTCAACGCCAAAGATATAGAGTTTTTTTTGGTAGCCTAATTCCAAGCAAAGCTAATTACAACTGGTCTCATCTTGTTGTGTGGCGTAGAAAACCACGCAATTGTAACACTCTACACAAGCTACTAGTTTTGTGCGGCTCAATTCTTCTGGGCGCAATTTACCATCCAGGGGTTAATTAAGCGTTGTTTTTATGGTGTGCTGAACAAAATAAACCGTCTTTTTCAACCCAAAGTATATATATTTTTTTTTGGTAGCCTACTTCACGAAGCTAAGGCAAATTACAACGTAATCTCTTGTTTGTGGCGTAGAAAACACGCAATTGTAACACGCTACCTAGTTTGTGCGGCTGAATTCTTTTGGCGCAATTTAACATCCAGGGGTTAATTATGCGTTGTTTTGCTGGTGTGCTGACAATAAATAACCGTCTGTTTTCTCAACGCCAAATATATATATTTTTTTTGTAGCCTATTCACAAGCAAAAGCTAAGTTACAACTGTATCCTTGTGTGTTGGCGTAAACACACGCAATTGTAACACGCTACAAGCTACTAGTTTGTGTGGCTCAATTCTATTGCGCAATTTACATCCAGGGGTTAATTAAGCGTTGTTTGCTGCTGTGCTGAACAAAAATAAACCTCTTTTTCAACACCGAAATATTTACAATTCTTTTCTTGTGAGCAAATTCACAAGCGAAGGTTAATTAAGCTGTTGTGCTTTTTTTACATTTAGTAAAACACACAGTGCTTGTATACGACACATACAAGTTAAATTTTTCACTGGCCATTTGTGGAGCGCAATTTTATATCCTAGGTTTACCCAAGCTTGTTACTCTATGGGGTTCAATTTGGAGTCAAAACCAGGTTATATTATTTATCATATACGATAGCTTTCAATCAAACAGTGTCGGTACATTTTTGAACCAACATATGTCAGACAGAGAGTGGCAGGCTCTGCAACTGCGAGTGGCAGTGGACAAAACATTTCTGAAACGGGCCCAGGTCGCAGCACAGAAGGACGGCCGCAGGCAGGGGTCACACTCGGTGAGGCCACATCTGCCGCGTCATCTAGCGGCCGTGTGTTTTCAGCAACCCAAGGGTTTCTTTGATTGGTTGACTAGGTAATCCACTTCCTCCCCAGATGACATATGACAAACCCCCACCTAGAGTCGGTGGGAACCTCAACACACACTTAGTTGGCATGGCCCGGAGCGGGTCAGCGGCCCTCACCTGTCCTCAGCCCGCCTCGGTCCCATCCATTCCCTCAGGCCAGGGTTCGACTAGGTGGGTCTTGGGCTCTGGCCCACTATATAGCGAGGATGATCAATTTGAGGAGGGCAGTCAGCCAAACAAAGCTACGTGGCAGCGAAGAAATGGGGCCAATATCCCCCCCGAGCTTGCTTTGCCAGTAGGCGGCAAAGGATAAGATGGGAGAGTGGCATGGGAGGTCATGTGGTGAGAGGTCAGCCGCGGCTTACGCAAGACCGTGATGGACAGTATGACGATGAAACACAATAGATGATGATTTTAGCCGACCGCACTTGGGAGCCGGGTGACAGCAAGGGCCTTCATCATCGTCAGGAGAAGAGGGCTTCAGCTTGCGCGTCAGGCAGCGCGGCAGGCCAGCAAGTGGGTTGTGGGCGCCGTGAGTCAGCAGGGTACAGCCGCGTGAGGTCGGGAGCCAAGCGGCCCACGGGGTTGAAAAACCCTGCTTTTCGCAGGACCAAGACAGTAGCGGCACAGGGCTCAGCGGGCAGCGGCGGCAGAAGTCCTCAGTGCGGAGCGTTGGCGGTAAAATCAGCTACTCGCGGTGTGGCTGTTTCTTTGCTAAGACACCGGAGGAGCCGAATATGGTCTATGTAGAAACTGTGGGCAGAAAGTGGAAGCGTGGCCAGGGATCTAAACGTTGGCACAACGCCCTGCGTCAACCCATGCCGCGACACCAACCGGTGCCTGAGAAAGTGGCTCAGACGTGGTCGTCCATCCAGCCGCTGCAGCAGCAGCAGCGGCCAGTGGCACCATCCGCCATTTCAACATCCAGTCAAGAAAAAAGGCTCCACCACCTCTGCAGAAGGCCAGCTGTTTCTCTTTGAACATCCTCTCTGTCCCTCCCGGTCCAGATGATGCTCCTGCACCTCGCATACCATAGGCGCAGCAGTCGTTTTCAGGAGGCGATTGTAAAGAGACAACAGTAAATGCGTCCAACCATCCAAAGGTGCAGCAGCTGACCGGCTCCTGTCCAAGATGGTTGGTACTGCAGTCCCTCTCCTCCCTTTTTCCAAATGGTGGACCTCTGCACCATACAAGAACTAATGGCTGTGCCGAGCCCGAGATGGAGAGTTCCAAGCCTTAATTTTTCTTTTCCAAAAAGGCAGTACCAGCACTGTTCATAATATGTAGATCAGAAAGTGGGCTCAGTCCTGACTTATTATCGGGTTTGTTCCGAAGGGACATCACGGCCAGCGCGAACTCTGGACGGTATCTAAACGGTCAGGGCCAGTACATGCCTTAACCAATACGGCCCAACTGGGTGAATGTCCTTCCTGCCCAGCACACCAACAACCTTTGGCAGGAGAACGCCGCTTTTTCCCTCCCCCCTCCCACACGTTGTCAAACTGCTGCTCCTGCGCCAATTTCCCGCCTCCGCCTCCGCCACCACCACCACCTCACCATCTCAGCCTCGCACAAGGTACGCTCCATCATACCAACATGTGTAGGGCACAGCGTGTCACGCAAGTGCCTACACTAGCTTGCCCTCGGCGAACGAAGTCACACAGGGGAGGAACTGCTCCGCGTCAGGCAGCAAGAATCGATGTGGAGCTTTCTCCGCAGCCAACTGCAAATCGGAACATGGTGACGGACAATGGGAGGAACATGTGTCCGCGCGCAACCGAGGAGGGATGGTCCATGCGCCCATGCATGGCGCACAGGGTTTCAATCTGGTTGAAAAAGGTTCCTGAATCTTCCAACCGATCTTCAGAACATTCTGAAAATGGCCAGGACACTGAGCATGCACATTATTCCATTCGACAAAGCCAGGAACACCCACCTCGAGTTGCAGCGGCGAGAAACGGCCACCCCCAACACCCTCTGATATGCGATGTTTCTCCACCGCGGAATCCCAGCCTGACATGTTGGAACCGACTGTTTGAACAGAGAAAGGCCATTAACGATTTTTTGATAGATCCAGAGCAACAAAGTACGCCCCGGTGAACTTTGATGTCAGCCATGTGCAGGCTCATGCGTGACAACCTGCCGTTTTTGAGGCCATTCGAGGAGGCCACGTTAGTTGTCAGTCGCCAGGACTACGGGATGAATTAACGGCATTCCACTGCTTTCATGTCCTGGCACAGATCTCGAAAAATCTGTCTGCAGGACTGGAGATGTGGGCGACTACATGCTCGTGCCACTTGGTCCCGTGGGGACGGAAATGGAGGAGGACGAGGGAGGAGGAGGACTTTGGAGCAGAAGCATTGTCTGGTGAAATGAGTGGATTTTCTACCCAGGTACAAGGGAGGAGCAGGATCAGCTGGAGAGGTGGATTGAGATGAGGAAGACGAGCAGATGACTCCCCAAGCACGGTGGCTAGTATACATGGAATTGGGCGGCCAGGAGCCCCTCAGGAGTCACTTGTGCAGATGGCCCCAGCAGGCTTATTTGCCTGGCTAGTGACAGCCGAATAGTCAGCTAATCCGGCAGAGGGATGACTTCTGCTCTCCACCCTATTGGACCCTCGCTACCGACCAAAATGGAGCTTTTTTTTTCCTCACTATAGAGAGGGAAGACAAACTCAAATAACTATAGGGAACTCTCACGGAATCAGTTGGCCGCTGCCAATGTGCGGCAGATCGTCCCTCCTCGTACAGGTCGGACCGGCGGGGGTTCCTCAACGCTCTCGTACTACTGCCGCGGCTGCTGGGGGAAGGTGGGGGGGTAGGAGCAGTACCCAAGCTCCATCAGCAGTAACCTAAGTCTGGAGTCACTAATGAGCAGCTTCCTTCACCCGCCTAGTGAGGGAGGGCAGTCCACCCAGCACAGGACATGGAGCATTCCCTGAACCAACAGGTTTGTGGCCTACTTGGGACAGCACTCTGCCACCCCAGTGCTAGAAGATCCGCTGGACTACTGGGCCCACCCAACTGGATGTGTGGCCCGCAACTTGCCGAGTTTGCAGTGGGAGAAGCTGTCCTGCCCGCGCCAGTAGTGTGGCAGTCAACGGGTGTTCAGTGCGGCGGGGCCATCGTTCCCCAAGGAAACCCGCTTGTCCACCGGGAAATGTTGAACGACTGACCTTTGCAAGAGGAATCGGCGTGGATCGCCAGGATTTCCACACACCCACTCCTAGGCGTCAGTCCCTGGGTTCTAACTAACCTGCCTCAGCCCACTATCTGATGCCGACACCCCGCCGGAGGCCACAATCTGCTGATAGTTTCTCCATCTGCCTACCACCGTCTTTACCAGGGACTGGTATTGCCACCCCACCTCAACACTCTGTCATTGTGCACTCTATGTGCTCATGCGCTGCCTTGCTGTAGCTGTTGCCCGTGACATCCACACTGTGTCATTGGCCACTCTGCGCGCCTGGTACTGTTTTGTGCCACCTCCAGAATTCAATTTTGTGCCACTCTCTGACCTCATGGCTGTTGCTCCTTCAGTCACCTCCCCTCTCCTGTCATTGTGCCACTGCCTGACGCTCATGCAGCTGCCCCGGCCGGGACCCCTCCCGCTCTCCAGTCATTGAGCCGGTCTGTGGCCTATAAATACTATTTTGCCACCAGCAGAAGGTCATTGTGCCACTCTCTGACCTCATGCGTTGCTCCGTCCCTCATCACCTCCACCTCTGGTCATTGTGCCACTCCGCCTGACCTATGCTGCTGCCGCCGTGACCTCCCTCTCAGTTCATTTGTGCCGCTCTGTGGCCGATACTATTTTGCCATCCTGCGAATGTCATGTGCCACTCGCTCTGAAACTCATGCTGTTGCTTCCTGTCATCACTCCACTCTCATGTCCCATTGTGCCACTGAGCCGGACCTCATCTGCTGGCCCGCCCGTGACCTCCGCTCTCAGTCCCCATTGTGCCGCTCTGTGGGCCTAATTACTATTTTGCCACCTGCAGAATGTCATTGTGCCACTCTCTGAACCTCATGCTGCTGCCCTGTGACGCCGGTCGTGCCCGGACTTCCACACCGGGGTCATTGTGCCACTGTCTGACCTCATCTGCTCTGCCGGGGGCTGCTGCCCGTGCCAGCCACACGTGGCCCTGACTCCTGTTTTTGCCACCGCCAGAATTTGTCATTGTGCACCTGTCTGACCTCATACTGCGCCCGCGAGACCCTCCCACACGTATCATGTGCCACTACTCTGTGGCCTAACTCGTTTTTTCGCCACCTCCGAAATCCATGGTGCCACTGGCTGACAGCATACTGCTGCCGCCGTTGACCTCCACACGTGTGATTGTGCCACTCTTGCCCTAATTCGTGTTTTGTTTCCCGCCTCCATAATGTCATTGTGCCAACTGTCTGACCTCATACTGCTGCCAGCCGTGACCTCCACACTGTTATCATGGGCCACTCTTTCTGTGCCTAATACTGATTTTGCCGCCTCCATACGGTCATTGTGCCACTGTCTGACCTCATACTGCGCCGGCCGTGTCCTCCACAACTGATCATTGTGCCACTCTGTGGCCTAATACTGTTTTGGGGGGGCCGCCTCCATAATGTCATTGTGCCACTGTCCCCGACCTCATACTGCTTGCCGCCGTGACCTCCACACTGAAATCATTGTGCCACTCTGTGGCCTAAAGACTGTTTTTGGTGGGGCCGCCTCCATAATGGCAATGTGGCACTGCCTAACCTCATACTACGGCTGCCGCCGTGACCTCCTCCACACTGTGTGAGGGTGCCACTCTGTGCCCTAATAACTGTTTTTTTTTGTTCCTTATAATTCTCTTTTTCTTTTTTTTTTTTTTTTTTGTTGTTTTTTTCCGCCTCCAGAATGTCATTGTTCCACTGTCTGACCTCAGACGGCTGCGGCCGGGACCTCCACACTGTATCCATTGTGCCACTCCTGTGGCCTAATACTGTTTTGGGCCGCCCTCAGAATGTCAGTTGTGCCACTGCCTACCTCAGCGCTGTGGCTGCCGGCCGTCTCCTCCCACACTATCACTAATGTTGCAACCGTAGCTCTCAGCGTGTTTTTTTTTCCCGCTTTTTCCATAGCATGACTTTATCAGGCTACATCCCCCGCTTGAGTTGTTTGGTCAGTTTTTTTGCACTCTTAATGCCCAGGGAATTTTATGAGTGAAGCGAGTTCGAAGACGGCGGCAGTCAGGTGCGTGGCATTACTAAAACACAACATTGTATGAAGACCAAAACCAAGCGCCCTCCTGCATATTTAAGCATGGCACAACGTTCTACAGCACCCTGCAGGCTCTGGGCAGCCTGGAAAGAGCGGTTTGTTAACGTGAGTCGTGCCGAAGTAATTCGTACCGACACGAATTTTGTCGGAAAAGTCGGCGAAGTGAACCAACCCGTAATTTTTTGAGAAATTCGGCCCCATCTCTAATTACAATACCAGTGGCACACCAACTGCTAAAAGGGCTATAACAATTCATGGAAATCCCGTAACGAAGCAGTTATTCTATCGTATCATACATGAAAAAAACCTTTGAGATTCTTAGTTCAACACACTTGTGCGACTAAAAGATTTTATGCCACCCGGTGGTCCCGACTTACAACGGGATCACAAGGCGGGTGGTCCTATGTTATCTTTATCTCTCACTAGAGCCAAATTCAGAGTTCTCGACCACGAACCTTGCCGCCTGCCCTGACCTTCCTGCCTGTCCCCGACTACGAGCCTGCCTTATGATTTTGTACCACGCAATACCTCAGCTGCCTCCGCAAGCAAGTCACGTCAGGGGTAGCGACCTGGTAGACTCCCAGCACAGCAAGTCCATCCCGCTTTACGGCCGGCTCTGGTGAAAACCGGGACCTACTTAGATTCTGCTCCCTGGCGTGGCTTACGCCATCGCTTGCGGTGGTCCAGAGGATACACTACTTCCGACCGTGCTGTGGAATGTAACATCTATTCTGCTTAGTCCGTTCTAGGTGAGCCACGCAGAGGCAATAATATGAGAGAAATGGGACGGAAGTCCATCACAGTCAGGGCAGGAATGTCCATTGATACAGTACGCGGGTGCGGGCAGCATGGTAAGATAGGGCGCAAGCCCGTTATGTAGATGGTGAACTTGTCTGAGGATTGTTGTTTATGGGAGCATGGTGGCAGAAGTAGCAGCACATATTATTAATGTGCGTGCAGGAGAGTGGAAGGGGGAGTGGGTTTTGTGGATTCTCTGATAGCTAATTGGTGAGCACCTGAATAGGGTGTGTACCTAACATGATATAAAAGGAAATGAGCTTAGACCACATGGGACCGGACCTCTAACCCCTGATGAAGCCAGTTTAGCTGGTGAAACATGTTGTGGAGGTCAGGCATGACGTTTTAAATTGTGATTTCTCACCTCTGTCTACAAGTGTCACCCTCTGCAGCGGGTGTCACACGGGGGCCTTATGTGTTTTGTGCCCATTAGATTAGGGACGACTGCCCAAGTAGAAGACTTGGGATCCCTTACTCGAGTTAGTAAATTGCTGTATTTATAAGGCTTTCCTGTTAATAGGTGGTGTTCAACCAGACTTGATAATAGAAAAGGAGCTATTCCTTCCTTCAGAAGTAGAAAGGGTTAAAGGGTGAGGTTAGAAATCAGGTTTTTAAATAGTGTGTATAGAGGTTAAGAGTTATACATAAAAAAAAGTTACGTTTTAGTGTTTTATAGATAGAGAACTGATAGAGTTTAAGTTTGCCTATGGCAAAATAGTAAATATAGAGATTGCTCAACAAGCGCAGTAGTTTGACCAGCTATCCGCCATTCTGCAGCAACTCCTGGCGAATCAACATCAGCCACCATTCTCTCCCGCTGCTCTACCTGCGACTATGGGTCCCAAGCTCCGGTTGCCGCTACTGTCGATGTTTGAAGGGGACTCCAAGCAGTGCCGTGGTTTCATCACCCAGTGCTCCATGCACATAGAACTGATGGCCGACCAGTTCCCCACGGAGCGCTCAAAGGTGGCTTTCATGGTCAGCTTGCTTTCCGGGAAGGCCTTGGCATGGGCCACACCCCTGTGGGATCGGAACGATCTGGTGACCACAGATTTAAAGACCTTTCTCCAGGAGTTCCGCTGTGTTTTCGAGGAACCAGCTCACGCGTCCTCTGCCGAAACGGCTCTTCTAACCCTGTGCCAGGGGGACTCGTCTGTGGGAGACGACATGGTGCAGTTCCGCACCTTGGCTTCAGAGTTATCTTGGAATGAGGCCGACTTGTGTGCCACCTTTAAAAGGGGCCTCTCCAGTAGTATTAAGGATGTGCTGTCCGCGAGAGACATCCCGTCCTCCCTCAGCGAGTTAATTCTGTTAGCCACTCGCATTGACGTACATTTCGCCTAAAGGCGAGAAGAGCTTCGGCAAGAACGTGAGGTAGCACGGCCACATAGGTTTCCCCGCCTGGCTCCAGTGTTCCAGAGGCAACCTATGCAACCGACACCGCTCCCCACGGAGGAACCCATGCAGATCGACCGGGCCCAACCTACCGAGCAAGAATTGGCCCGACGTCGGATGGAGAACTTATGCCTATATTGCGGCAGTCCAGAACATTTTCGGTGGAATTGTCCTCAGCGCCCCAAGCGTCCGGGAAACTCCCGCACCTAGGCTTCGTGGGAGAGGCGTTCTAGGTGCAAATTCCTCATCTCCACGCCTGATGATGCGGATCGAGACTGAAGCTGGTCTAGTGTTTCAGGTCTCAGCCTTTCTGGACTCCGGCTCAGCTGGGAACTTTATTCATTACTCCCTCGTTCAGCGGTATTGCCTTCCAGTAGTCTGCCTGGAAAAGCCGCTGGTGATCTTCTCAGTCAGCGGAGAGCTCCTAAGTGACGTTGTCTCTTCATGTTGGGACTCTACATAAGGAGAAAATGATCTTCTACGTGTTGCCTCGCTCCTCCTCGTCGATTCTGCTAGGACTCCCATGGCTGCGACTCCACTCTCCTACGCTAGACTGGACGTCAGGAGAAGTAACTCGCTGGGGTCCCAATTGCTTGAGCCGCTGTCTGGTGGCACCTCGCCCGGTGCTTCCCTCCTCTCGCTCCAAGCCCCGCGAGCCGTTGTCCGGGTTACCAGCCGAGTTTCAAGAATTCGCCGATGTCTTCGCGGAGAAGTAGGCTGAGAGCCTTTCTACTCATCGCCCATATGATTGCCCGATTGATCTGCTTCCGGGTACCACTCCTCCTCGTGGCAGAGTCTACCCCTTGTCTGTGCCCGAGACTCAAGCCATGTCGAAGTATACACGGGAAAATTTACAGAAGGGGTTTATACGAAAATCCCCCTCTCCTGCAGGAGCAGGATTCTTCTACGTGGCGAAAGAGGACGGATTCTTACGGCCCTGCATCGATTATCGGGGACTAAATAAGATCACGGTGAAGAATCGGTACCCTCTGCCGCTCATCACGGAGCTTTTTGATCGCCTATGTGGCAATGAAGGTAATATATAGTCTGCAGAGCCTGTGTGCATGGATATCTACCACTGTATGGTCTCTGTATGGAGGTAATATGCAATCTGTAGAGCCTGTGTACAGTGGTAGGATGTGTACAGCAGCAGGATGGTGATATATATGATGAGGTATTTGCTTCTTATGTTATCTAGTAACTGCATGACTATTATTAACAGGTCCTGGTAAATGTTCGTGGTCGGGGAAGAGGCTGGTTGGGGAACCCCAGGCTTCTCTAGTTACGCCCCTGCCTAACAGGGTATATGAAAATGTGTTTTGCCCAAAAACTTTCGTTTAGATGGCACAGGTTCTAAAGCAGTTCTGACAAAGACCACAAGATGTTGTACATAGTATGGCAGGGTTTTGTATATTACAGTGTATAATGTTTACATATACAACAAACAAAGGTTAATTCGTATGGATCAACTATCTACACAAATAAATAATACTTAAACTTTCAGACTAAATACCGACTCCATTTCCAGTAGGACTTTTGCAGTAAGTGAATACATAACTTAAAATTTCTGTCAAAATACTTGCACTGTAAGAAAGCCTGGAAGTGATAATCTTATGATACAAGTTTACTGGCGAATAAAAATCTAGCATCTGCATACTTTCCTGCTGTAGCTCTTTTATGAACAGACTACAGCACAGTCATTTCTTTTAGATGAACTCAACAGAAGGACAAAACTTTTAGTGAGCATTTGCTGGAATACAAAACAAGATCGTAATAACCAGTGCACTTAAACAGATCTTTTTATATTTTATTGCGCATTTATGGAATACAGGAGAGACAAATGCATCTGCGAGGAAGGTTCAGAACAGTGACTTGATAAATATGACAACCAAGAAATAGATAAAATGTGTTAGTTGCCAGAGAAGAAAGCCATAAATGAGCCTCTATCAAGCACCATTTAGGCATATTTGCATTTAAATGAAACAATACAAGCTAATAAAATGTAAACATATCTGAAGATAAAACTATAGGAATTGTGTTTGGAGGGAAAGCAAGGCCATGTAGCTATTCTGGAGTAATGGAAATGTTAATGTAAGACTGCAGGTGTCAGCTTCAACGCAGCTGAATCCTCCACAAGAAGTGAAAGCCAGGATTAATACTCGCCCAGGTGGAGACAGCACATGATATGGGGTAAATAATTGATGTTTCACCTGCCAAGGTCATCCTTGCCATCTTGTCAAGGTAATTGCTATGATGATGACTAATACTAGTAAACTACCCAGGAAAAAAAATTAATCATATCATGCCATATCACACTGGATAATGTGATTGGACTAAATAAACAAGAGCAGATAATGGAAAAACCTGGAAATAAAACGTTTTAAATTCTCATTTCTTGAATTAATCAATATAGCTTATTCACAGAAAACAAGAGACTGTGCGGCTTGAAAATGCAAATGATCTGGACTAGATGAAAAGTTAATTAAACTCACTCAAACTCAGTTTGATTTTTATAATTTATATGCTGTTTTGTTTGCTTTATAGCTATTCAGCTGAAAAACCTTAATTTATCCCTAATTGTGGGTCTCTATATTGTAGGTGAAATTGTTTTGAACTACGCTTAAATTGTATGTAATCAAAATCCAGTGATTGTTAGATGTGGTTCGCTTGCTTTAGCTTGATTTTTTTATTTTCTGGCTGTACAGATTTGTATTAACAGAATATTGTTTTATATCCTAATCTCAGGTAAGACCAAGGGAGAAAAACCTGCAGCAATACAATGTGAAGCCTTCTCATACAGCAGGATTTACTAAATTTGTGGGTCCATGCACACAACATTATTGCATGTACAGTGTCTGTAAGGTGGTACATAAAGTTTTATAGATCTGTTATAGGCGCTCTGTGTGCTTTTGTACAGCGCCTCTGTGAGGCTTGCATGTAGTCCTCTTGAAGGGTAGAAGAAAAATCTTCCATGTGCCTCCATATACAATTGGAAGGAAAACACTCGCAAAACGAGTGTAAAATAGGAGTTCCCTTATTGCTTCAGGGGCAAAAATAACAAAGATAAAACCAACTTAAAGCATAAAAGACGGTTTATTGAAGAATAATAAAACAGGGAAATTACCCGTTTCACGGGGATCTACCTTGCTTCCTCACATGAAGCAGAGAAACAAACGGGGCTTTTAAATCATTCAAAAATGGAAACGAGGCTTAATTGACAAATTAACCCTTGCAAAGGTATTACATCAGAGAGGATTTAGACAAATACAAAAATATATTTCCAAGGTATAAAAACATAAATATTTAAGACCCGATTTGCGTAAAAACAACAAAACAATATCCAAAATTACAAAAAAACTGATTTAAATACATACATATTCATACATATTACAAATATTAAAATGTTAAAACATGTACTCAAGTTGGTTTTATCTTTGTTATTTTTGCCCCTGAAGTGCTAAGGGAACTCCAATTTTACACTCGTTTTGTGAGTGTTTTTCCTTCCTACTACTGCTGCCGGAGTCTGCTGGGCTGAGAGACTGGAGGATCCCTGAGCTGCTTGGAGCGATCGCAAAGCAGCGGAACAGCTGTTTTGATTGAGCTTTAATGTGAGCTGTACCATATCAGTACAGCTCAAAAAGGTGAGCACGTTTTTAAAAAGTGTGATTCACCTTGTGTGTTTTGAAAACTGTAACGCACATTGCGCTGTGTCTGCTCTTTTTATCCCTGAGTAACTTCGTTGGTGGAGCCTGAGAAATTTGAAAAACATATACAATAGGAGTCACACAGAGCTACAGTGTTGGCCCTAGAACTAGAAGGGAAACTAAAACACATTGTCCAAAGTGTATAGATACAAAAAGCAAATCTGTGACTCACCATGAGCAAGATGTGCCAATGTGGGTTCAACTCTGTTTCGAAAGATATTGAAATTGATGTTAGCTGCTGCTATTTTCTTGTCTTGTAGCAAAATTGGTTAGTGGAGCAAGTATCATATATGCATATTGTGAACAGGCACCTAAAGGAGGAAACCAACACACTTACACAAGCCAAAAACGGGTACATATAAGCTGTTGCCTAGCCCCTATGATAGAAAGGTCTCTATACTATACATAATATAAACTGATTGACTGTCTACTAGCGCCTCTCTACAGTACAGTGAGGTACAACATTTTCTGCATTTCTCTTTCAAATGCCAGGATGAGTGGCTCCTTTGGGCAACAGATGAGGGCAGTTCCATTTTCTTTTTTTTTCTGGTACACTGTGACCCAAAGAAGCTATCCTCAACAAAGAATGCAATATACAGCTTTCAGTAGTTTTTTCTTTCTGTTATATATAAGAACTTGTTTTATCTCTATTACTTATCTGTTTAATTGCAAACTTGTGTTGACTTTTATGGGCTCTGGAGTAACATGTCTGTTATAGTTATGAGCCCAACATACAATGATTTCAACAACATAGTTAAAATAGATAAAATAGTTAAAACATAAAATAATTTTCCCAGAACCAATTAATATTGTAAATTGAGGAACCTCTATATAAAGGAAAGTTATTACTTACAATGAAAAGTGGCAAGCAATATGAATTATAGGAAAAAGTGGCAATTCATTACCAAAATAAATATATAAACAATATAGAAGTAACAAAACTATCAAGGTACAAAGAAATTCCTAAATCCTGATGAAGACATTACTTAGTAAAAGTTTTAGCTTTTCTTCAGTGTTGTTTTGTATCACCTGAGATTGATAGTTTTGGATGAAGGTAAGTTGCACCTATAAAAATTTGAATAGGCTGGTGCAGACTTAGAGCCCTTACCACAGCCCTTTATCTGTTCTAGTTTTGGATGGTGTAGATCAAGAAGGTGCAACAGATTTACTGTAAGTGAACAAATACTCAAAATGATGGGACATCTTAGGGGGATGATTGTGCATGTATGCAGTTTGTGGCAAATAGTAGAAAGGTAGCACAAAAGAATCTTTCTTTATTTTGTGCAAAAGATTATTGCTAAAGGCTTTATTTTTTTTTAGAAGGTCATATTTTTTGGTATGCTCACGTAGGTTGAAGTGCTATCTGACATATGCTATGTATTAAGATCCATTTTGACTCTGTTTAGACATAATGTAGCCCTCCACCCACTCTTATTAGCTACAGGACTAGCACAGTCAGTATTTTATAGGAGATTTTTGAGTGTCGTTCTTTATGGGAAAGGTTGCCCTTCAAATCTACAGGTTTTTCAATTTTATTTAATTCTTAAAGGGGTTTTCGCGCTACAAAGATCATATCTGTAATGATCTGGATGGTAAAAATAAGCACTTTTGCAATTCATTTGCCAAAATAATTTAGTATAGCAGCTATGTGCGCAATTCTGTTCATGTCTAGAGTTACTTCTGCAGCAGATGGTCGGGCCACGCCCCCTTTGCTGTGACTGACTACCTGATATTTCATTCAGCCCTGTTGGGACATGCCCCCTGGATGTGACATGCCCCCTGTGCTGTGATTGTCTGACCGCACTCTCTTCCCTATGAGCTGTGTAAAATGAAAGTGAAAATGGATGCTGTCTGTGTTCTCATTATCTTTCACTGTACCCTGAGCTGTGTAATAATTGCTGCTGAGCTCTCTGTGCCCCTTCTCCCAGTGATAGCTCTATGTGAAGGATCTGGGCAATCACTGTGTCTCTAGCTGCTAGATTCACTCTCTGCCCCATATAACACAGCTTTATAAAGATCTGCAGACTTCCTCTCCCTTCCACTGCTTACACAGAATGATGATGTCACCAGTCTTCAGTGAGAGAAGACACGCCTACTGGGAGGAGAGACCCTCCCCTGGATTTGAATTTGTAAGAAAGAGAAAAAGCTTAAGATGCCCACGAAAGCCTCTAATGAGAAAACCCCTTTAAGTTTCTGAATTTAATTAGTAAGACTAAGAGCCATCTCTCACACTGGGTCCTTATGGTGTGTATTACATAAAATAAAGATGAAGGCAGGAATACTGAGTTCAGTTGGTGCACAGTCTACTATGGATGCAGATTGTGAGGGGGCGAATTGAGGAATATATAATTTAATTATAGACTGGATGGAGTGTGTGTTCAGGTATTTAAATTAAGGTAAAGATAAACACATTTAGAGCCTCATGTATGAAAACCATCTAGGTCTAAGACGTTTTTTGTTGCCTATAGCAACCAATCATAGCTCTTCTTTAATTTTTTCAGAGCACTATATGAAATGAAAGGAGAGCTCTGATTGGTTGCTATGGGTAATAAAGAAAGTTTTAGACCTAGACAGTTTTCATACATGTCCCCCTTAGTATAGAAATGGGACATAAAGATGGTGTTAATTAGTGTTGAGCAATTGCGTTGGCTATCGAGATCGATCGATAGTCGATAGTCGGCCGCTATCGATAAGGTTTTTCGATAGTGAGCATCGATTATGCGCGATGACCATTAAAGTCTATGGGAGAGCAACAACACCTTCATTATTACACCCAAACAAGGCTGGAGAAGCTGAAATTAACATCCACAACAGTCAAATGGATACGTGCTACATCTTAGGCAACACACTTAGGTTATAAAAGTCACAGAAAAAAAGTCACAGACCATTTACTATCCCTGTCTTGTACCACAGCCTGACCCTTAAACCTGCATCACCCACAAATTAAAAAGTGACAGAAGGCAGTATGATTTGAACCATCATGTTACTTGAACTGGACATTGAATATACCTGTCCTGGAACGCAGCATGAGCCCCAAAACTGCATGACACCCACATTAAAAAGTGCCGGAAAAAGGAGTCTTTCAACCACCATTTTAGTTTCACTGGACATTGACTATACCTGTCCTGGGCCACAGCATGAGCCCCAAACCTCCATGACCCCCACATTTAAAAAGTGCCGGAAAAAGGAGTCTTTCAACCACCATTTTAGTTTCACTGGACATTGACTATACCTGTCCTGGGCCACAGCATGAGCCCCAAACCTGCATGACCCCCACATTTAAAAAGTGCCGGAAAAAGGAGTCTTTCAACCACCATTTTAGTTTCACTGGACATTGACTATACCTGTCCTGGGCCACAGCATGAGCCCCAAACCTGCATGACCCCAGAATAAAAAGTGCCGGAAAAAGGAGTCTTTCAACCACCATTTTAGTTGAACTGGACATTGACTATACCTGTCCTGGGCCACAGCATGAGCCCCAAACCTGCATGACCCCCACATTTAAAAAGTGCCGGAAAAAGGAGTCTTTCAACCACCTTTTAGTTTCACTGGACATTGACTAAAACCTGTCATGGGGCCCCTGCATGAGCCCCTAACCTGCATGACCCCCACATTTAAAAAGTGCCGGAAAAAGGAGTCTTTCAACCACCATATTAGTTTCACTGGACATTGACTATACTGTCCGGG
>JAODAL010050589.1:0-27295 GCA_025379985.1 Phyllomedusa bahiana
CATTGTAGTTATGGAAAAATGGGCGCAATGCATCTCGGCTCTCAGCGCCGTGCGGCATGGAGTATGAATAAAAAAATTCATTTTTATTAGTTGTAAAATATTCTCTGAAAAAGAGCTTAAACATTCTATAAACATAAATCAATTCAATCCCGAACAACGCGTTTGTCGCCGAGACGGCGCTACATCGGGAATTGCAATAGAGAGAATTGCCGGGAAATACAGTAATTCAAATTCTGTAAGCTATTCTCATTGGTCGGCATAAACCAGCCAATCAGAATAGGAGCGACAAAGACCCATTATAAGCTAAGGAGGAGAATTGACCAATCAGAATAGGAGCGACAAAGACCCATTATATCCTATGGAGCAGTTTTGACCAATCAAAATCAAAGGCGGGACAGTTCAAAATACAGTAAAAATACAGAAAAGAGCTGATTGGCTGAGCTAGCGGTGGCTTGGCTATCCCAGACAATCAGATCGCGAGCTACTTCTCCCATTGTAGTCTATGGAGAGATCGGCGACATACAATCTTGGCGCTCAGCGCCGTGCGGCATGGAGTATGAATAAAAAATTCATTTTTATTAAGTGTAAAACATTATCAGATAAAGCGCTGAAACCTTCTCTCAAATAAATCATGTTAAATCCCGAACAACGCGTTTGGTCGCCGAGACCGGCGCTACATAGGGAATTGCAATAGAGAGAATTGACGGGAAATACAGTAATTCAAATTCTGTAAGCTCTTCTGATTGGTCGGCATAAACCAGCCGATCAGAATAGGAGCGACAGTGGCCCATTCTAACCTATGGAAAAATATTGACCAATCATATTCAAAGGCGGAACAGTTCAAAATACAGTAGAAAGGCAGAAACGAGTTAATTGGTTGAGGCGGCAGGGGTTCGTCCAGCTTAGCCAATCAGCGCGCGAGCTACTTTCTCATAGAGTTCTATGGGGAAAAGAAATTCAGAGCGAGCTCTGTGATTGGCTAAGTTAAAAGAGGCGCGGTTATTTGGACCAATGGGAGAGCGAGCGACGCTCCTATGGGTTTTCTAATGCAATCTGAAATAAAACTGTACATGGCCGAAATCAAATGATAATACTGCCGAAGTTGTCCCGATGGATATATAAAATGAATAATAATATGGGGGTAAAGAAAAAAAAATATTAAATCAATAAAATCCTGTTTATTTCTTTATTTTCGTTACACCAATACTATTGAAACATTGAACAGTTGGACATGTGCATTCTAAAGTTAGGAGATGATCTCATTTAGTTTATTTAAAGAAATCCTGAAATTTCAACCAAAAGCCAAATATCCCTAACTTTTTGCAAGTTGTGTATCTTACTGCCATTGTGTAAAACTAGGATACTGTATAGAGTGCCTATTCTTTTCAATGACTAGCATTTTTGGAAGGTTTTGGCAATTTATGAAATCATGATTTTCTTTATTCTGATCTTATATAATTTAAAGAGTTGTTCTGACAATAAAAAAAAGCTTGTTAGTCCATTGGGTCACAAAAAAATACAAGAAAAAGATAAAACCTACCTTGTAAACTCTCTGGTTCCATAGTTGATCTCAGCAGATAATTTCTCTGTTGAGTCTTTACATGACCCTCCAGCTGTTCACAGTCCACAGTGTAGTATATCCAGCATGCGACCGTTGTGGTCTGTGATTGGCTGCAGGGTCACATATTGTAAAAATGAATGGTCAAGTCACATGCAGGAATCACGGGGAAAGCTTCAGTGATGGGACAAGTGAGTTTTTACTTTTTTTAATTTTCATGCCCCGGCAGACTAACAAGTCTTTTTTAGTGCCGGAACACTCCTTTCAGTACAATATAAAAGACAATGGGGGTGCTCTTTACAGGGTATTTAAAAAACGGTTAAGCACAAACTAATTAAATACAATAGACAGTAGAAATGAGAAAATGTTATTAATGAATGGAATTTAGTGATGCATCAATTACATTTTGACAGAACATAGACAATATTAATAACAAGATGGTAACATTGCATCATCTTAGTCTTTTATTTATTATAACAATCTAAAATTGAATGACATTTTGTATTGAAGATTACATTTCTTAGTTTGCCACTGTCACTTCTGAAATCCTTGGAGAGTTCCTGTGGATTGTTGTGTTACAGGTGGTCTAGGTGAGATGATCTTATCCATAGGGATGTCTTTCAATGCAAATGAAGGCCTCTTGCATACAAGAACTGCAAGGTGGCATGAAGCTGTTTTAACACCTCTTGTGTTGTACCCAACAGACATATTAAAAGCTTTTCCAAGTCTTCTGTCATACTCAGGAATGCAAATTCAAACAGTAACATGGTTCTCAGCTGGTGGGACCTTATTGTCAGATGTTTTCTTTATTTTAGTATACAACATGTGACATATTTTATCAAAACTCCATATACCTTTTTCCTATGTGTTAGATTCTTTACCTAACTCAACAATGTTTCCTGCTCTATTTTCTTACATTTCTTGGAGTAGGGTCGATGTGTTTAATCAAATTTTTACACTAAATCCAAAATTACCTATGTAAAATTATATAACATCAGCATAAAAGTTCTGATTTTTCCCTAACAGAGGAAACCCTGGGCAAACAGGATGCACTATTTTTGTGTATTCAGATTTTCACATTTCACTGTCCATTCATTTTGATATGCAAAGTTTAAACTTTGACGTTGAAAGCTGGGCCCCAAAAGTCTTTAAAGAGGTTATGCCCCCCTTGTGAGGACAGCACAAGTAGTGAGCCCTGCGTTTCAGCGTTTCCCCTTTTTTGTAAGGGTGGAGGTTTCGGATATTTAGTGTAAAATTTAAAGATTTCAGCAAAAACGGTCATAAAAAGAGCCCTTTTTTTCATACCCCCCCCCCTGGGGTGCCCCCCCCCATCAACTGATAAAACCTTTTACTTTGAAATTTCGGTTCCCGGCGGTCATGGCCAGCACCCCGCGGGGAAAGCTCGGCCCGCTTGTCTCCCCCGGGTTTTCCCCGCCCCATTCGGCAAGTACAGCGGCACTGTTAAAGCGCGGGACATAGGGCGCGCCCCGCACCCGGAGATGCGCCCCCAAAAGATGCAAGGGGGAAAGCCCGGCACGCTTACAAAAACCGGTGGCCGGGGTCGTTCACCCCCCGCAAGATGGCGCCGGGGCCCCCCCGCCTCCAGGGCGGGCCCGGCAGCAGCAAAGCACGGCGCGGGAGCAGAGGGCCCAGGCTCCGTCAGAGGGGGGAAAACACCACCAGGAGGTAAGGCTGGGGTTTGATTGTCCCCCATGAAAAAGGGCCCCAAGGGCGCCCCAGCAGGCGCGGAAGACCATGGCTTCGGGGGTTAAAACCTTGAACAAAAAAAATAAAGGAGACAATTCCCTGGACTGAATTACTTGCAAATATGGCTGTTACAGGGGCCCAAAGCTGTACCCCCGACATACTGCCTCATTTGAGGAACCATATCCGTTCAGTGACGCTGCGTGACTTCAGCTGTGTCTGCAACATGGAGAGCTGAAAAATCAGTCGGAGAATACGGGAAAATAGGGAGGAGTGGGGGTGGTGGGGATGATTTTTGGGGAGAAAGAAGCACCATGGACGTTGTTTTAAAGGGGATTGAATTCGCAAGATAAAGTGGAAGACCTAGAAAACCCTTTCCAGAAGGAACAATTTAAGGAAAATGGTCTTAGTAGTCGATCCAGCAAAAGATTTGCAAGACATTGCGCTAAAAATTCCAGAAGCTCTAGGTCTGAAGGTCCTTGAAAGTAGAAGCGCCCCAGAATAGGGACCAAGACCCCCACCCCAGGAGGGTGCGAAACCGCAACCTAGACGTAATTGAAAAAATACCTGGATATTCGGGAAAAGGGCCCCAACTTCTACAAAGTACCGCCCCCAGAGTCGCCCCTGAATATAAAGGAGAAAAAAGTCTCTTATTTGGGATTACCAATAGAGGTGGGGAAGAGAAAACTGTTCTCCTGTATGTCACCTATTCAAGAAGCAAATCCGATTCAACCTAAATTCCTGGCGGTTTAAAATCTTCCGGGCAAGGAACCCCGATCCTATCCCAAATCGGTAGAGGAGGCAGAGGATATTGGAAACCTTTTTCCAAAAGAAGGTCGTCGGGCAACGGGAAGAAAAAAGAAGGGAAAGGACGGAGGAGCCGCGCTATGTAGAAAAGAAAAAAGCCCACGGGAACAAAAAGATCCCGCCAACATTTTGGACTTTCGGACTCCGAGAAAAACGGGAAAACACTAGGTTTGGTCCTAGGACGGTTTAATTGCTTTTAAAAGTAGGAGCCCCTTTTCCCTATAGTGACCCCGGCAGACCCTGCGGGGGAAAAGTGAAAAGCTTTTGGGGGAAAGGTGGAACTATTTGCTGGGGGTTTTGAAAGTCTATTTTCTATGTGTTTTTTGCTTGTTGTATCTTCTCCCCTTGTTTGAGAGCCTAAGGGAAGTACCTTTGGGGATGGGTATGGGAGCCGGGGGTCTGTACAAGAGTTGGGGCGGGAAAAGGGGTTAAATGTTGGTTATTGAAAAAGTTAGGGAGGAAGTTCTTTTCGCCTCCATCAAGGTCCCGAAAAGAGAGAAGTAAGCGAGAAAAGGAAAAGGAAAAGGGAGGAGGAAAGGTAAATTTTGTTCAGTTGTAAAGCTGGTGTTAGGGTGGGGGGAGGGTCTATTCCCATTCTCGGGTTTCAGTGCAGGGGGTAAGGGTGGAAAGGTGCGTGAAAAATGCGGTGATCACAGGGAAACGTTAAGGGGCTCGTTCCCCCAAAGCACGTGGTGCTAAGGTATCTCCAAAAAATTTTAAAAACCCTGACTTGTTTACTCCGGGTCTCATCTTGAAAAAAAGATTTTTCCGTCTTAAAAGCTTTGGGTGGGGAAAAAGTCCATGTTCGCATAAACCGGGGTAAAGGGGGGGGGTTTGCTTTTAAAAAGAATACTCGTGAAAAATTGTCAAACAAGAGACGGCACGGGGGTGGGTTTATAAAAATTTCTAGAAACCCCCGGGGGGAGTTTTGTCCTGTTTAATTGTTCCCCCAAAATGCCCGGATAAGCAATTCTTTCAAAGATGGAACAGCCATTTTAAAATGAAAGTGGCAACAATGTTCTGATTGGTGGCATTTTAATTGTGTCTGAATGCCTAAAAGACAGGAAAGCCTATAAAGGGAAGAGTGGGGAGGGCAGAAACAGACCCTGTTAGTTCACTCAGTGAAATAAAGGGTTTTGAAAGATGTATGGGGGACACTTAAACCCTGAAGAGAGGCAATTTACCCACTTTTCCTGTTCATTTCTGGTCTAGGTTAGACTTTTTTTTGGCAAATATTCTTTTGATGGGGGGGTGGAGTCTATCAAAATGGGCCCGGGTAATCTTGTATCCCCGGTCCTCTTTGATTTACGGATTACCCCCCAAGGGTCTGTTTCTGTGGCGGTTCCTGGACCCCTTATGGCAGAGGGCCACTTCAAGGAACTCTAAAAACGTTGGTGGGGGGGGGTAATGGGGGGAATCAGGAAAATGCGGGAAACCCCAGGGCTTTTTTGGGGAAAGGGAAGCGGTGCTCAGGGGAGGATAATGTCGTACATGGCACAAAAAGAAACCCCTGGGGGTCAATTTACAAGGCAACGCGGAACTCGGGCAAAAATAAAACCCCCTTTTTACCCCCCCTGTGAGAAAAAAAACAAAAAGAATTGGACTTCAGCCAAAGAACAATTCGAATTAATCAGAAAAAGAAGAGTCCTTTAGGGGATGGGCTAAGGGCACCCCTGTTCGATTGGAAACAAATGGGTCGTTGTTAGTTATGCTAGTTAGAAACAGCAGGGCCCGAGGGAATTCTCTGTTGAACAATGGTAGTGGCGTGATAGAAAAGGCCCCAAAAAAAGATTACTTGATTTTGGCAGGATATTATGAAAAGCTATATCGCAAAATCCCCGTGACGTCAAAGGGGGGGGGAGTTCCCTTAAAAATATTTAGTTGCAGACTATCACGGCGGAGACAAAAAGTGCTAAACGCAGCATCAGTGAGGGGGAAATGAAGGGGTTTTAAAGGGTACCCAAACCGGAAAAGCCCGGGCCCAGAGGGTTGTAGGGGTTTTTTTTAAAAGGGGCCTGTGAAGGAAAGTCACCCCTACTTTGCTCGTGTATCAGAGGAGATAAATTTAAAAAGCACCTGCTACCCACAGGGTACAGCATACATTAAGTGATCCATAAAAAAAGGTAAGGGCCCCCTACTCAGAAAAAATAGCTTGTCTTAAACACCCGGATGTTAAATTATACGAAAGTGTGGGGAATAGGCTATCAATTGATCCCAAATAATAGGGAGTCACAAATGGGTTTTTGTAAAAGGGAGATCGCGTGAAAAACATAAGGGGGGTTTTTTTTCAGGGGATGCAGCTGAGACGGGCACGAGAGGGTTGTCGCAGGCCTTTTCTGGGGGTAGGCAGAAAAAAGGGCCCTTTGCAATGTAATGGCTTAGTTGAATATAGTTTTAACAAGATGGGTTTGGGGGGAAATTTTGAAGTTTTCAGCTGCAATGTACAAAACGCCCCAAGCAAGAGTTATACCCCCGGGTTTTTTTTTAGCCTCAATTCCCTCCAAAAAGGACAGCGGGGTTTCCCCCCTCACATTTTTTATTGAACATAGCCTTGACTCTAGCTGTCTCGTTGAATTAGAATTTTTAAGGGGGTAAAGGGAGGGTTAGTAAATCCGGCTTACAGTTTTGCCCACGAAGTTCTTTTTCTGAGAGACCCGACCGGCTTTTTGAAGGGCCCGGAAAGTTTTGCAAAATTGGGGAATTTCGGGAATTTTAAAAAACAATAAAACTAAAAGCCAGTTTTACCATTAGGATATAATGGAAACCTCCCTAATTTTGGGTA
The DNA here is from genome assembly GCA_025379985.1 of Phyllomedusa bahiana. Classification (NCBI taxonomy): domain Eukaryota; kingdom Metazoa; phylum Chordata; class Amphibia; order Anura; family Hylidae; genus Phyllomedusa; species Phyllomedusa bahiana. Next base: position 6,852 of record JAODAL010050589.1, read on the forward strand.
GGAGGGGTAGAAGTGGGGAAATTTCCCTTAACTTTCTTGGGGATCCGGTTGGTTCCAAAGGGGGGGGTGACATACAAAATTTAAATTATTTTCTGATAGACCCAAAATTCCCTGGTTGGAAAGTGGGAGAATTTACCTCTCTCTTCAAGGGGGAGGATACGTAATCGATGGTCAGCTTTTCAAGACTACTCTATCCGTTTCAAAAATCCCCTTTTTACTGCGTCTTCTGATATTTTACGCAAAAGGGAAGGTTTTTGTAAATTCATTTTGGGGGGGAAAGAGGGCCCCGGATCAGCTACAAAAAAACACAATGGGAAATACGGGGGGGCACACTCCCAAAATTTTGGCTATACAAAAAAAAATTTGCAGCCAATGTGGGGACATGTGCAGGTTGGCTGGAGGACACAAGGTTTTTTTTCCAATACACCCTAGAATCCCGCTGGCTATTCCCTATAATCTTGTAACGCTTTTTCATTTACAACTGAAGATGCAAACAAACGAGGCCAAAAAAGCTTGGGTTTTGGGGTACCCTGGCAACTGGCGTCATGTCGGAAAATGTTCAAAAGACCATTAATCCACATTTTTCCCCCTTGGGATTCACCCCCATTTAAAACAGGAAGAGAAAAACAAGCTCTTTTAAAAATGGAAACATAAGGGAATTAAAAAAATAGGAGATGTGCTATATCTGTCGGAGGGTAATCTGATGAAATGGAAGGAAAAAGAGGGAAATATAGTTTAGGTATAACCATATATTGCAATATAAAAAATAGCAAGTTTTTGCAAGGCGGGGGACAAATCTTCAATTCTGGGGAGAGAGGAATTTTCTGAGCTATCAAAAAAAAATCTTGGCAGGGGGGATCCTTTCTGAATTTTTTCCCAAATTGCGCAGCAAAGATACAGGAACTGGAACAACCCTCTTTGAAAGTGGGAGGCACTTCTCTCGGATCCCAGTTTCCCGAAAATCCTCAAAGGGATGACACTGGTGCGCCAGGGAGTCTCAGTGAAAAAAGTGGCGGGGATTTATTTTAAGATTAATACACAAAAACTTATATGCATTTAACATTCCTTTTGGGGGTGGAAAATTCAGGATTTATACGGTTTTCCCAAGTGTGGCTGGATAAGGCAAATTTATCATTGTTATGGCTATGTGAAGAAGTTCATTTTTTCCCTCAAATATTTCTTTGTTAGGTGTTTAATCTATCAATTTCCCCCAATCCACGGTCTAGTTCCACTTTATACCAGGAACACTGCACTGAGGAAGGGGGGGGGCTCCCTGTAACTCGAAAGGGGGGTTATTACCCTATGGCGGCCAAGAAATGTCTTTTGCGTCATGGCTGGGCTCTACAACCCTGGGTGACGGCTTGGGATTTTCTAAGACAGGCAAGTACATGGAGAAGCTAGAGGCAGAGAGAAACAAAGACAAGGAAGAGGAAAATTTCTGAAAAATGGAGGGAAATTTATTTCAAAAACAATAAAAGAAAAAGAGATTAAAAAATCCTAGAAACCGTTTAAATACCGGAATATTATTTTTGTGGAGAGACTAAAAGGAAGTTTGGGGAACTTCGATTCGTGGACTAAAAAAAACGCATGGGAATGGCATATTTGGGGGGGGAAAGGGGGGTGGGCTGTAAGGGGGAGGGAGGGTTGGGGGGTTAATCGGGAAGGTTTTTCGAAAAAAGGGGGGTGAAGTCTTACGAGTGTTAAAATCTTGTGATTTGATTATGTGAATAATGGTGCTTTGCCATTCTTTTTTATATGACTTGCTGAATGCCACTCTTGAAATGTAATTGACTTTACTTTGATAAAAAAATTTTTACAAAAAAAAAACAAAAAAAAAAACCCCATTTCTTTGTAGGTAGAAAATGTGAATTAATGTCATGGGTGGGGAAGCCTTTGGTGGGTGGGAGTAACACCTGCTCGTGAATCGGTTTTTAAAATTTAAATGCTCTAAAAATCAGCATCTTACAGAAACGAGACTGGAAAAAGCAGGGTTTACACTAGCTTATGCTGTTCAAGAAAGGGGGCATAATATATGTGACAGGTTACCTTTAAGGCATGAAATTACCTGATTAGAAAATCTTTGGTCTGCTGCAAAACATATGGTGCTCTCAAATTGGTAAAAAGTTCAATAAGTTAAGCACAGGTTCAAAACTGCCCGGGCCCCACTGTGGGAAAAATACAACTATCATGCATTTTTAAAATCAATAAAATGGAAAGATGGGGTTGTGTTTCCCCCGCGGAGGGCCGGCGTTTGCACCCCCGGTTATAGGGCTACCCCCTCATCCCCCTTTTGTTTTTTAAAACTTTAAGAACTATAATTTTATTTGGATCCGGTAGACTAATTGGGGAAATTTTTTGTCTCCTTCAATGACTTTTAAAATAGTTAAATAACTTAAAAGATCGTAAAAACGAGGGAACGTTTAAACTTTTCCCCATGTATTTTATGCAGCCTTTCTGCTTCTGTTGACAATGTATACAGAGCTGAGAAAAAAAACTCTTTTTCTATGATGAGAATACTTATTGAGTGGTGAGAGCTCCTTTAACAACCAGTCGTAAAACCAAAAATGTAAAGATACATCATATTTATATGGCAGACAGTGAGCTGATTGAAGTACTGTTATAAAGCACAGCAGTGGTACATCCTCCCTGAACTAGCTTAGCTAAGAAGCTTGGTTTTCTGTGGCAAAAAAAATTTCAAACTATTAAGCAACAGTAGTGTGACATTTTTCCCTTTGCTGCCCTTTTCGCTTTGCCACTATTATTAATGATGTAAAGTTCACTTGGGCAAAATTTTTTCAAATGGGCGCAGTTAAGGATGTGGTATTTGTATAGTTTTCCCTGCGTTTAGTGAATTTTGGGTTAAATTTTAACAACCACATCATTTAAAATTAAATGCGGCAAGGGGATGTACAAAATATTCGTGTTGGACTGAGGTGTTTGGGGTCCACGAGTGGAGTTGATTCTTGGGGCCCACCAGTGGAGTTGATTCTTGAGGTCCACCAGTGGAGTTGATTCTTGGAGTCCACCAGTGGAGTTGATTCTTGGGGTCCACCAGTAGAGTTGATCCTTGGGACCCACCTCAATGCTACTGTACATGATTGCACGTACTGCACATGACTCTTACTTTCTGCCCCTCTTTCTCTGCCTTTCTCCATGAAAACCAACCCCAGGCCTGCTATGTCTAGGGGCCTACCAAGGGATGTCATCCTCTGTGAGCAAGTCTCAGCCTGACTTCAATACTTCCATTCAGCTGGATGCGCTACAACCATCTGTAAATTCACAGCACATAAAATATCCTTCAGCTTTCTGTCTCATACTTTCTGCCTCTCTTTCTCTGGTTTTCGCCCTGAAACGCAGCCCCAAGCCTGCCATACCTATAGGGCCCACAAAGAGTTTCCCTTGCTTCCCTGTGGGCCAGTCTGATCCTGCACCAATTTTGTTGTGGCACAGATAGCTCCAGAACCTTGGCATAATAACAACAGTAAACTTCCCCTTTTATGCAGTTTGTTGCAGCTCCCTAATGTAAAATATTTCTTTAGAACATATACAACTTCACTGGATGTATTCAACTCCATCTTAAAGGATTAAAGGAGTTGATCCCCTTATATTTCATCTTGACAAATGTGAGGGAAAGAGGGAGACATCCAACTGACTAAAATAATATTATTAGCAGTTCTTTGCTTCTTAATCACACTGTAAAGGAACACCCCATGGTTAGTTAAATCTCCTCTATTAGCCCTACCTAACACTTTATACTTTTGATAAATGAGGCTCACTGTGCGACAGTTTCCTGGATGCTCGATAGTATGAATGGTAGGGATTACCTTTTTCCTATACATTAGTCAAGATTGCTATACAGCAGATGTGCAATGGGGATAATTATTTAGTCATTTCACACATTGATTAATACAAGCTTGGAAACCTACACAATACCTTTGAAATATATACAAATTTTTTACATTGCCTTCAAGTTTTAGGAATCTTGTACAATAACTTATTCCACACAATATCGATACCATATGAGCTAAGTATATCATATACAGAAAATATAAGCTGTTGAATAAGAAACATTGGTTGCAAAGCAAAAAGACTTTCTAATGGTGACTAGTTGATGTTTGTTTCTAGTCAACTCATTGCATTGACCATTAAACCAGCCATTTGACTGGTGTTGAAGAGGTCAGCCGTACACAATTATTGGCCTATCCTGCATTTAAAGTTTTAATCTAAAAAATCAGGACTTTAATATTTTTTGTGTTTTTTGTAACGGGGGGGGGTAGTGGATCGCTGGACCACCCCCCCGGCGATGGTGGGGAAACCCACAACCCGGGAAAGGAAATTAAGTAGGTCCGGTATTCAAGACCCGCCAAAGCGGGATGGACTTGCGCGGGGGAGCTACCAGGTCGTTCCTTGGCGGGACTTGCCCGCGGTGGCGGCCCAAAGGGGGCGTAGTCAGATTTTCAGGGAAGTGTGGTCGGGGCAGGCTGAAGGTCAGGACAGGCGGCTTGGATGTAAACGTGGGCAGGAGACGGCAGGGCAGGGGGCAAGAGAGTGGTGATAAACGTGGCAAGGGGGGGTAACGGATGAAAAGACTAGACTAGGAAAAACTTTTTCCAGAGGTAGACACACTAAGGACCCGGGAGGGCCGGCAGGGGGAAAGGGGGCCCGACCTAAAAAGGAGCAGTGCCCCGGGAATACAAATTTCCGGGGGCACTGCCCTTTAAATTTCAAAAAAACGGGCCGCGCGGTCCTAGGGGCGGAGCCCGGCCGGGGGGCTGTGAGTGATGAGCAGGGGGGGCCCGGCCGGGTAAATTGGTGCCGGCAGGGACTGGGGCAGAGCGGACCCCGAACCCGAGTGCGGGACGGGGCTCCGCTGAGAGCCGAGCACGGAGCGCCTGCACCGAGACAGGGGTCCAAGGGGCGTCCTGAAATTTGTTTTGATCATAGACATAGGAAGAGAAGAAGAAACTATACTGAATAACAGTTAAACTTCCATATCTTAGTTTAATTATACTGGATGAGTTTAAAGTAGCTAGTACAGTATGCAGGTTATTTTTTTTATTGTACAATGTGTGCATCTATAACAGTCTCCACCATGGAAGGGCTTTACACAAGATTTTGGAGTGTCTGTGTGAATAAGTGCACATTAGACCAATAGAGCACATTAGACACTGATGTTTTCCCCTTATGGGGTTGATAAGTTTGAGGTTGGAGCAACAAGCAGGCCTCTCTAGTTCTTCCACCTCAAACTTGTTAAACTGTATCTTTATGGACCTCACTTTGTTCACAAGGATACAGTCGTCCTGACACAAAATAAGACATTTCCTAAACTTTTGGCATGAAATGTGATGTATAACATTGTCTAAAATGTCTTTGTGTATTGAAGCATTAACGTTACCCTTCACTGGATATTAGTGTATAGTGCCAGGTAAAGTTTTCTGGGCATTCATCCCTTCAGAAAACATGCTTCTATTATGCCAGAATGTAGTTGTTTGGTTTTCAAACTATTTCAGCTGATGCTTACACAGTGATCCCAGGCTTGCAAGAAGGGCCACTAATAAAAATCTGTGGAAGTAATTTTTTAGGGAAATCAGCACCATTTGGGAGCATTATGTTACTGTTATTACTGTATGCTTCAAATGCCTTTGATTTTCAGGAGATGCTGGAGAGTATTGTGATATACATTATTTCAATATACTGTATTTACGTGTGGCCATAACTTTGCAGTTCTTGCACCATGGTGTTGAATGAGTTTGTTCTTGGATGCCATGAGAACATGAGGTAGGCTTGCACAGGAAGCCTGAAGCTGGACTATAATTTGTAATACAAGATCAAAAAATATCAAACTGAATCACAATAGGAAAAAAAATATATTACATTTTTATTAGCATAATACATATTAAAAATATATTAAAAAGTCAAAAACATGATGGACAAATAGAACCAGAAACAATGGGCACTATATCATGATAAAGGTAATTAATATAAAATTAATTAATTAAGACTGATGCGATGGCAAAAAACAATCACATAGAAACAACAAAATAATTTACAATAATAATGTAAGTAGAATACTAGTAAGGAAAAAAACACGGGGTAGGTGCCTAACCAGTGTCAATAACCAACAATATAGTCAATCAAATACATAACACAGTGATACATATACAATGGTATGCAGAAATCTAAAGTGCCAATGCTTAATGATAAACTACAAATACTAAAGTGACAGTGCCATGAATCAAAAAATAATCATAGTATATACAGAAATATAAAGTGCCAATGCTTGGTAATAAACAAAAAAATATTAACAAAAAATGAAACAAAAAATTATTCACAGTATACAAATGGTCAGAACATGATTACAATTACCCACTGCAGAAAACCTGACACGTGTTTCACTTGTGTGCTTCGTCAAGGTCCCTTGACGAAGCATGCAAGCAAAACACTTTACACTGGTTAGGTTTAGGTTTCCCTCAGAAAAAAATTGTGCTGTGTAGACTACAACACGGATTTTCTATTGAGGGTTACACAGCACAAGTTACAGTCGGTATTTTTGTGAATTCTAAATACAGAACTTACCGAAAATCCGACCCAACACTTGTGCTGTGTAGACATAGTTTAAAGGTGGACAGGAGGATTAAAAGTTGGGACTGTCCATTTAAGAGAGGGACACTTGGAAGGGATGCAGCTGCCTCTGCCTACTGCTGCAGGCAATCAAAATGTACTGTAACTTAAATATAACAATACAAGCAGGTACAGGCAAGCAGGTGTGGAGATCCTCTATACATGGTTGATCTACAGGGTTTTGGGACCACATGTAGGAAAACAGTCTAGGTTTAAGACTATATTTGTTGCTGATAGCAACCAATCAGAGCTCCCCTCTCATTTTTTCAGAGCATTACATGAAATGAAAGGGGAGCTCTGATTGGTTGTTATGAACAAAAATAAATTCTTACATCTAGACAGTTTTCATACACGTCCCCCTAAAAGTTTGATGATGTGTTCCTGGCTTTAACTGTCCCAAGCCTATTGGTTGTACTTGCAGAAATGCCCACACCACTATTGCCTATCTTCCTAATCTTCTCCTCTGAACTGCCTTCTCTACTCCTCAGTAGATTCTCAAATAAGCAGTGGCAGAAGCCAGGGCTGCTCCGTATGGCTTCCTTCTTCCCATATTTCATCAGGTGAGAAATCCTTCCCATCAGTAACGGTGCCTTCTTGTCACAATGTATGGTGCTATGTAGAGCCAATGCTATGATGATGAACAGAGCTAGGACAACGAGTAGGTATAGGTCGGCGTCTGCCTAGTACACCATCTCCTCCCAAGCAAGAAGGGGACGCGAAGGGGAAGGAGTGGGCTTCATTTTCCATTGAGGTTGCGCTTTGAAAAAGAAATTAAACACATATCACAATGCTTGAGCAATAGAGGTTATTCAAACAGCACTTTGAATAGAGCTATTAAAATAACAGACACCAAAAACAGAAATGAGTTACTTTATAAAACCCAAGAGGGACACTAAAAAAAATAATATTTATTTTACTACAGAATACCGTATTCAATATGAGAAGATTGTAAACATCGTACAGAACTATTTACCCATTTTGAATATAGATCCTATTTTGAAACAAATATTAAAAGGATGATGTACAATAAACTTGTAGCCAAGAGACCCAGTACTATCGGTAATATTGTGTCACCCAGCTTATATACAACAGTTCATAATACGAATACATGGTTAAAAGGATGTTACAAATGTGGCAAAAAGAGGTGCAGCCTATGTAAATGTATACACAAGTTGACTACTTTTTCTTCCACTAGTACGGGCAGACAATATAACATCAGATCTTATATTAATTGTCAAACCAAATTCGTAGTTTACATGATTTATTTCTTGGTGTGTATTTCTTGGATGCACCACACGATCATTATGCCATAAAATGAGGGAACCCATTCATGACTGTACACACCCCTCCTTGTGTTCAGTGTCAGGTGCAATAAAACATTTTCGAGACATACACAATCATAATGTCGATCAGCTCAGAGTAGTGGGACTGGAAAAAGTCCACAAGCCTAAGAGGGGAGGAGACTGGAGAAAGACACTCGCAAAGAGAGAGGCGTTTTGGGTCCTGACGCTCGACACTCGATTCCCTAGGGCCATGTTCACACGGCTTATTCTGGGACGTAATTCAGTCCGTAATTACGCACCGAAGTGCACCAATTACGGGCTGAATCCGTCCCAGTAACTACGGTAATGCACAGTTCTCATAGAGAACTATGCATTACGTCTCCTCTCCCTGCTCGGCGAATACACCGAGGGGGGAGATAATTGACATGTCACTTTCTAGCGGCGTATACGCGCTGCTAGCAATGACTGTCTATGGGCCGGCGAAGTGCCGGCCCCCCGCTCGCTCCCCCGCTCCCGCCCCGCCCCTGGCCACACGGCGTAATTGCGGGGCGGAATTACGCCCCGCAGTTAAGCCGTGTGAACATGGCCTTAGGGTTTCAATTTTAAGTCAGATTTGTTTTATATATATATATATATATATATTATATATTATATATATATATTTATATATATTATATATATATATATATATACACTAATCTCTATGTGACAACTTAATTTTCATGTTGACGCTAGTTATTTTAGAACCAACTATCGATGTGTGTTGATGTTTATATTAGTTTGGACAATAAGGGGTTAGCATTCACTTATGTAGTGAGAGGTTACTATTTAAATGCATATCTGGTATGCACATATGTATGTTACGATTAAGGGTCAGTTTTGAGACCTGAAACCGCTTCTAACTATACGTTGTTTTTTCACTTTTTTAAAATGGGATAAATAAAGATTCATTTATTTTTTATACATTTTTGAGTGCCGGAGGAACCTGTTTTCTCTATTGGAATCTGAGGTTGCGCTTTAAGCCTTATTTGCCTAGGGCACCAAAATACCTTGGCCCGGTCCTGATGATGGGAATATGGTGTCCAATACTGCTAACACTGCAACTTTGCTGTCTCCTGGAGCTTCTGCTTGGAAGAAACAGAAAAAGAGTAAGGACAAAGAACACTGTGATCAATCACTCTACAAGGATTTACAGGAACAGAAATACAACATTAGAAAACAGTATTAGGGGAAGATGGTTGTCTCACCTTATATGCATCCCAGCCAACTCCAGCATATTGGACATTTGCCAGAATTGTCAGATTGGTGGTCCAGCCATGCCACCACTAATTTCTTTTACTCTGCTCTGAATATAATGACCATTAATTGAAATCCTTTATTGTCACTATTGGGTTTTAATCATAGCTGGTAGGTGTGATATGTTTGACTTTTTAAGTATAAGCCACAACACACTTTATATTTCTAATAAGTTGTCCTGTCACTTGGTTTTGGATGTGAGCCGTTTACATCATCTAGAGACAGTTTCAGAAATTGATTGTCTTAAAGTTGCCTTCTAATGTGCATTTCATACTCAGCACTGATGTGTTATCTCTGTTACCATATTCAGTAAGTATGATTCTGCAAAAATAAATTGTGTTGACCTGAGCAAAATCACTTAAGCGGAAAAAAGCCTTATGTCTGTGAGTTAGACAAATCAGAATAACGGGCGTTAATGAGAAAGTTTCTCCAGAGATGGATTTCCAAACTGTTCATATAACACATTTAGATGTACTTCTTTTCATTTTTTTTTATTTTGAAAGCTTGTGATAAAAAAGAAATTCATTGATGTTGAATAAGCAATGCCTGCTTCTCATCTTAATGCAAAGTCTCAAGCTACAAATCAAAATGCATCTGTCGCTAGGGTCATTTACAAGAAACAGAAATGATGCAGGGGAAAACAGCAGTAATTTCCTAGTAAACCTGCAGCAGCATTTCAGCACCAAATCGGAAAGAGGCTTTGCTGCTGTACATTTTTATGCAGATTTGTACAGTATGTAGAGGAAAAAGATCTATGGGCGACATGTATGATCGGGAGTTGCGCCTGTTTTCTGGCGGAAATTGCGCCTCACCGTTTCGAATCCCCTGTTGGACGCAGGGATGCGATGTTAGGTGCAAGCTTCGCCACTTTCGGATGCGCCTAACATGAAGGGGCGTGCAATGGTCGCGGTGTGGGCTTTCTGGGGCGGGATGCGGCACTTTCGAATACTTCGAGGCATGCTAGATCGCGGCTCGGCAAAGTGAGGCGCATTGCTGCTCCGACAGGCAGACCTAGTTGATTCTGGTCTAAATGAGCTGGAGGAGGCGAAGTGAAGCGAGAACGTAATGGAATGGGGAAAAATGTGCTCTGGGTCGACTGTTACAACAGTACACAGCTCTCAGCCCCATGCGGCATGGAGTATGATTCCAAAACTCGTTTTTATTAGGTGTAAAAAGTTCTCTGAAAAAGAGCTCAAACCTTCTAAAAACATACATAAATAAAATCACTAACAATGCCGTTTGTCGCCGTCACCGGCGCTACATCAGGAATTGCGATATAGAAAATTGCCGGGAAATACAGTAATTCAAATTATGTAAGCTCTTCTCATTGGTCGGCAGAAAACAGCCAATCAGAATAGGAGCGACAGTGTCCCATTATAACCTATGGAGTAGTATTGACCAATCAAATGAAAAGGCGGGACAGTTCAAAATACAGTAAAAAAGGCAGAAAAGAGCTGATTGGTTGAACTAGCGGGGGCTTATCTATCCCGGCCAATCAGAGTGCAAGCTACTTTGTCCCATTGTAGTCTATGGAGAGATGGGGGCACTGAAATCTCAGCTCCGTGAGGCATGGAGTATTAATAAATAAATCGTTTTTATTAAGTGTAAAACATTCTCTGTAAAAGAGCTAAAACATTCTAAAAACAGATATCCATCAAATCCCAAACAACGTGTTTGTCGCCGTCACCGGCGCTACATCAGGAATTGCGATATAGAAAATTGCCGGGAAATACAGTAATTCAAATTATGTAAGCTCTTCTCATTGGTCGGCAGAAACCAACCAATCATTATAGGAGTGACAGTGAACCATTATAACCTATGGAGAAGTATTGACCAATCAAATGAAAAGGAGGGACAGTTCAAAATACAGTAAAAAAGGCGTAAAAGAGCTGATTGGTTGAGACCAGGCGGCAGATATGAATCCACCAATCATATGTAGTGCGTCTATTTTAGGTGTAGCAAGAAGGGCGCGATAGAATCGCACCCTAAAAGTTATTACTGTCTATAGAATATATTCTAGTACTGTGATTGGTTGGGGGGAAGAGGGGCTCGTCCTGCTTAGCCAATCAGCGGGTGAGCTACTTATCTCATAGAGTTCTATGGGGAAAAGAAATGCAGAGCGATCTCTGTTTGTGATTGGCCAAGTTAAAAGGGGCGCGGTTATTTGGGCCAATGGGAGAGCGAGCGACGCTCTTATGGGTTTTCTAATGCAATCTATAATAAAACTGTACATGGCCGAAATCAAATGATAAGACTCACAAAGTTGTACCAATCTCTATATAAAATGATCAATAACATGGGTGTAACGAAAATAAACAAATAAAAATGAATTCAATGAATTTATTTTTATTTCTTTATTTTCTTTAGCCCCATATTATTGATAAATTGGCTAACGAAAATAAAGAAATAAAAATGAACTAATTGAATTCATTTTTATTTGTTTATTTTCGTTACCCCCATATTATTGTTCATTTTATATAGAGATCGCTCTCCCGTTGACCAAAATAACCGCGCCTCTTTTAACTTAGCCAATCACAAACAGAGCTCGCTCTGCATTTCTTTTCCCCGTAGAACTCTATGAGATAAGTAGCTAACCCCCGCTGATTGGCTAAGCAGGACGAGCCCCTCTTCCCCCCAACCAATCACAGTACTAGAATATTTCCCATAGACAGTAATAACTTTTAGGGCGCCCTTCTATCGCGCCCTTCTTGCTCCACTCAAAATAGACGCACTACATATGATTGGTGGATTTATATCTGCCGCCTGGTCTCAACCAATCAGCTCTTTTCTGCCTTTTTTACTGTATTTTGAACTGTCCCTCCTTTTCATTTGATTGGTCAATACTTCTCCATAGGTTATAATGGTTCACTGTCGCTCCTATTCTGATTGGTTGGTTTCTGCCGACCAATGAGAAGAGCTTACATAATTTGAATTACTGTATTTCCCGGCAATATTCGATATCGCAATTCCTGATGTAGCGCCGGTGACGGTGACAAACGCATTGTTAGTGATTTGATTGAAGTATGTTTTTAGAAGGTTTGAGCTCTTTTTCAGATAATGTTTTACACCGAATGAAACTGATTTTTTTTAATCATACTCCATGCCGCACGGAGCTGAGAGACAAGATTTCATTGCCCCGATCTCTACATAGACTACAATGGAACAAAGTAGCTTGCACTCTGATTGGCCGGGATAGCCAAGCCCCCGCTAGCACAACGAATCAGCTCTTTTCTGCCTTTTTTACTGTATTTCGAACTGTCCCGCCTTTTCATTTGATTGGTCAATCCTACTCCATAGGTTATAATGGGTCACTGTCGCTCCTATTTTGATTGGCTCGTTTATGCTGACCAATGTGAAGCGCTTACAGATTTTGAATTACTGTATTTCCCGGCAATTTTATATATCCAAATTTGTGATGTAGCGCCGTTATTGATTTTTTGTTATTGATTTTATTTATGTATTTTTTTAGAAGGTTTGAGCTCTTTTTCAAATAATGTTTTACACCTAATAAAAACGATTTTTTTGATTCATACTCCATGCCTCACGGAGCTGAGAGCTGAGATTTATTTCTTGAGCGATCTTAGATATTTTCACTTTAATTTTTAATGATCCACTTTTTCACTACATTTAATCACTTTTAGACAGCTTTGATTTTTCCCTTTATTCATTCATACATTTGAAAGACAATTCTTTTTGCTATTCACTAACATGTTTAATAATTTTTTGCTCATTTCCAGTCTGTCTCGAATCGGAATACATGTTAAGCGCAGTCCTTCTGCGCCTAAGTCCCGCACTGCGCCTCACACACTGGCGAGGTGCAGGGAACTTATCACCGCATGTATGAGCGCACCTCCTCGGGTGACGAATTTTAGGCGCAGTCCCGCATTGCGCCTAAGTCCCGCACTGCGCCTCACACTCTGGCGAGGCGCAGGGGACTTTACACCGCATGTATGAGAGCATCTCGGGTGCCGACATACATGAGGCGCAGCTTTAACTTAAAATCGTGCGAAAACGTGCGCTCTGACGCTTCGAGTTTCATACATGTCGCCCTATGTGTTTAAAAATAAATTTCTCTCCAGATCTGCAGCATTTCTGCAGCAAAATCCATAGCAATAAACTTTCATTTTGAATTTATTGTGGATTTTTATGTATCCAAAAGAAATTTAGGGGTTATCTATAACATAAATTGATCTGCTGCAGATCTGGGGTATGTTTATATGGGGCAGATCTGCTGTGGATTTTGGTGTGAATTAAAGAAGTTATCATGGATTTTACTGTGGATTTTTCTACTTTGACTTCAAAAAAATAAGGTAAAATCCAAAGAAAAGGTTTTTCTGCAGATATTAGTGGATAGTTTGCCTTCGCCCATTAAAGCCAATGAAAAAAAAAATCTGTAGTAAAATCCACAGTAAGGCTTGGTTCACACAATTTTTTTTATAATTGTATTTTACAGCAGTAGTTGTAATCCTAAACCAAGAATGGGTCCAAAACATAGAATATGTTCAAGGTTTTATGTTATACTTTTTCTCTGTGCAGCCTCCACTCCTGGTTTTGGCGTACAAACACTGCTGCAAAAAACATTGTGTGAACCCAGTCTAAATCTGCAAACAAATCTGCTCCAAAATCCTCAGAGGATCCACTTTGTGTGAACATAGCTTTAAAATTTGTTAGATTAATTTATTGGAGTATTCTGTGTAGATTACTTCTGCAGTGTGTGAAAAAGATTCTATTAAATCTTATTTACATCACTGGTATTGTAATACCCGAAAAGTCACTGCAGAAAATCTGTAGTGTACTCTTCTGATCTGAAAGCACCACTTTTAGGGGATTCACAATTATAGCATATTGACTACAGGTACCATCAAAGTAAGATCAGTGCGCGACCAACTGGTGGCTCAACACTAATTAGGAAAATGGTCAGATGATTCATTGCATGGCATAGATAATTTCCAGTTTACTTTACAAGTTAAAAGTCATTTAAGTAAAGATAATCAAACATATAGACCTACTTACATACTGGGGGGGTCTCTATAGCCTGCTGGGCTACATATAGACCTTCCTACATATTGGGGACCCTATAACCCAAAGGGGGTGCATATTTACCTACTTACAGACTGGGGAGCCCTATAACCTACTTTGGGACATATAGTGGGAAAAATAAGTATTTGATACACTGGTGATTTTGCAGGTTTTCCCATCTACAAAGAATGGAGGGGTCTGTAATTTTTATCGTAGGTTCACTACAACTGCGAGAGACAGAATCTAAAAAAAATCCAGAAAATCATATTGTATGATTTTTATAATAATTAATTTGCATTTTATTGCATGAAATAAGTATTTAATCACCTACCAATCAGCAACAATTCTGTCTCTCACAGACCTGTTAGTTTTTCTTAAAGAAGCCATCCTACCCTGCATTCATAACCTATATTAATTGCAACAGTTTGAACTCGTTACCTATATAAAAGACACCTGTTCACACAATCAATCACACTCCAACCTCTCCACCATGGCCAAGACCAAAGAGCTGTCTAAGAACACCAGGGACAAAATTTTAGACCTTCACAAGGCTGGGATGGGCTACAGGACAAAAGGAAAGATGCTTGGTGAGAAGGCAACAACTGTTGGCTCAGTTATTCGAAAATGGAAGAAACACAAGATGACTGTCAATCTTCCTTGGTCTGGGGCTCCATGCAAATTCCCGCCTCATAGGGTAAGAATGATTCTGAGAAAGGTCAGGAAACAGCCAAGAACTATAGGGGAGGACCTGGTCAATGAACTGAATAGAGCTTGGACCACAGTACACACTATGCCATCATGGGTAAAAATTCTGCAGGGCACAAAAGGTCCCCCTTCATGCCAGTACATGTCCATGTCCGTTTGAAGTTCGCCAATGACCATCTTGATGATCCAGTGGAGGCATGGAAGAAAGTCATATGGTCAGATGAGGCCATGTTAGCAGCAGATTATCCAGGTCATTCTCCAGTAGTTGAACAGCAAAAGAAACTTTATTCATGAACAGAACAAGCATAACTTCTCAGCACACAGGAGAACATGTCTGCACATATCAGTCCATCTGCAGTGAGGAAGGTCTGAGCTGTCTCTTCCTCTCACAGAGTTTTTTTTTAACAGCTGTGAGAAGGTGGCAGGCAGTGTAGCCGAGGGAAGGTATTTTTCCCCTAGGGTACTGTCCTATGTGGCGTTAGGAAGCCTATGGACCGAAGCGTGTCACCGAGAGGCCTGGGCTCGGTGAAGGAAGGCCGACAGCTTAGGTGTCAGTAGCGCTATGTTACTGACACAGTATTAGTATAGCGGTTCCAATCCGCTTAGTCTGGGTCGGCCTTTCCTGGAGTGGTCAAAGAGCAGGGTGGGTGGCCACTCCCACGCCCCAGGTGAGGCTGGTTTTAGGCCTATAAAGCCTGGGCCTGCAGGCTTGTGTTTGTCTTCCTGTGGACCCCTGCTGCTAAGAGGGAAACCACGTTGAGACGGTCTGATAGTGCAAGACAGAGAGGAACATTCTGTATAGGCAGAGCTCAGCCGAGCAAGCATTTTGTTTGTGTTTTTTGGCCTGAACTTTACTTAACAAATAAACTTTATTTGAAGGTTCCAATAATAGGTACATCAAAAAACAGTATGATTTGTGGACATATACGGTACATCATGGTAATATGGAGTCACATTTACATACGTATGTACGATTACAAAGCCACCATGTTGTAGTGAGCACAAATACCCAATGATATTACAGACTGTAACCTAACTTCCCTGCAACGACCCAGGGAAAAACCTTAGCAATATAGAAGAATTGCAGATTCTCAGTATTACAAGTGTCTCAGTTATACACATATGTTACTTTCAGCCCACTAGGGCGGCAAGAAAAGCAAAAACAAAGATATAAGTATATGAGTATACAATTTCCCTGTGCAGGTTACCCAGCAAAGCCAGTAGGAAGGGAGAGTGTGGAACCACGCCCGGGGCGACCGCATCTTGAGGAACAGCGGAGGACCCACAATCCAGAGCTCATGAGAGCGTAACTATACCAGGGTTTTGGCCTGAACTTTAAGGCGTTGTGTTTTTGTTTTCTCCTGTGAATAAACCCAGGCAGCGCCTGGACTTGAATTTTACTCCCGTGTCACTGTCTCGGTCTGTTGAAGCCCTGCTGCCTACCTGTTCGTGACGCTAACCCCCCACACAGCCTAACTTTATCAACAATGACAATATCTCTAGACAAAGGCTCACACATGCAATGCATACAGAAGTGGTTGTTGCACACAGTAATATGTATTATTCCAACACCCCCACTCAACAACTACTTATCCAATTAGTCCCATCATCTTCCTGAAATCTTCAAACTTGGTTCTTGGCAATGGCTTTGTCATGGCATCAGCTATCATCTTGTCAGATTTGCAGTAGACAAAGTCAATGATACCACGTTCCACTAAATCTCGCAAGTGGTGATGTTTTACATCAATGTGTTTGGTCCTGGCATTGATCCTTTCACTGCTGGCGAGTTTATTACATCCTTGGTTGTCTTCATAAATTGTAACAGGTTGAGTTGGAGTTTTACCAAGATCCTCTAACAGTTGGTTCAACCAAATCACTTCTTGACTGGCATGAGCTGCAGAAATGTATTCTGCCTCTGTTGATGATAATGCAACTGACACCTGCTTTCTGCTTGACCAACAAATTGGACTTTCTCCTAATTTAAACAAGTAACCGCTTGTTGACTTTTGATCACTTAAATCTCCGGCCCAGTCTGCGTCCACGTAAGCTGTGAGCTTTATATCACCATTTGCAGATATTTTTAGATTCATGTCTTGAGTTTGCATCAGATATTTAAGGACTCTTTTAACTGCATTCCAGTCTCTTTGACGTGGCTTACTTACACGTCGGCACAGAATACCCATTGTCGCTGTGATATCAGGCCGAGTAGTTGTGGCTATGTACAGAAGTGCCCCCACTGCTTTTCTGTAACTCTCATTGTTGGGTAGTAATCAACTTCATCTCCTTTCAACTTTAGGTAGAAGATGGATCCATTGGTGTATGAAGTGCCTTTGCTTCTGACATTCCAAACTGATGAGGACCTGTGACAATTTTAGCTTTCTGGATGAAAGAAACTTCCATCTTCTTCTCTCTATCTGGATCCCAGATAATGTGTCACAGTTTCAAGGTCCTTTTTTTCAAAATGTTGGTTCAAAAATTTTTCCTACTTTTTGTTAATTTCAGCTTCTTTTCTTGATGAGCTATGATGATATCATCAACATACAGCAGAACAAACATCCACTTACTCTGCTGTACATATTAAGTGTATAAACATCGGATCAGCTTGACTCATCAATCGCTCACGACCTTTCAGCCAGACGTCCCCATCAACTTAGTGTTCCCACCACGCTCTGACATTGTTTTTGGCCATAAGAGATTTTCGCAAGTTTACCACACAAGTTGTGTCTTCTTTTTTAATATAACCTTCTTGTTGAAGTATATACACCTCTTCTTTCAATAGTCCCATTTAAAAAGACTGTCTTAATGTCAAAATGTCCTTACTTACATCTTTGCACCAGCTTGCTACAAGACATTAACACTCTAAATGATGTTTTTTAACGACTGAGAAAATGGTACATCATAATCCTTCTCCATATTTTTTTGAAAGTACCCTATTGCTCCAACTATCCTTGTCTTGAATCTATGCACTTAATCTCATCAGAGTCATACATGGTTTGAAAACCCACTTACATCCAATTGCTTTCTTACCCCTGTGGTAGCTTGTAATCTCCATGTCTGAAGCAGTTGAAGAGAATCCATTTCTTCATCTGGCAGCTTTTAATCATATCCATTTCTGCTTTTCATAGACTGGTAGTAGTTGCATCTCTTCCCAGCTCTGAGGCTCTGACTCACCAATTAGAGATGGCGAATTACCCGAAATTCGTTCGATTCACCTTGCCGACTTTTCTCGGCAAAAAATAACATTCGTCCGAATTATACTAGGCAACCCGAATCACTTAAAAAACAGCTATTTTCCAGGCTGCACTAAGCCTGCAGAGTGCTGTAAACCAGTGCCATGCTAAATATGCAGAAGGAGCATGGATTGGTCTTCATACAATTTGGTTTTAGTATGACACGCACAAGACTGCCACCCGCTCTTAGAATCGCTTTCACTAAAAAATTTCCTGGGCACTTAAGAGGCAAAACTGACCCAAAAAACAGAAGGGGGAATGTAGCCTGATAAAGTCCGCGAGTCGACAGCTGGAAAAAAAACAACTAGGGCTCAGGTGGCATCATCAGAGACAGAGTGTGGAGGTGACGGCCGGCATCCACAGCAGCATGAGGTCAGAGAGTGGCACAATGACATTCTGATGTGGCAAAACAGAATAGGCCCACAGAGTGGCACACTGACACAGTGTCCTAGGTCACGGCAGCAGCCACAGCAGCAAATGAGTCACCAGAGGCAACAATGACACAAGTGGGTAGAGTCCACTGGCAGCAGCCACATCAGCAATCATGAGTCAGACAGTGCACAATGACAACAGTGTGTAAGTCAACGGCAAGCAGCCATAGCAGCAGCATGAGGTCAGACATGGCACAATACAGAGTGTTGTAGGACACGGCAGCAGCCACAGCAGCACAAAAGGTCAGACATGGCACAATGACACAGTGAGTAGGTCACGGCAGCAGCCACAACAGCACATGAGTCAGAGACCAGTGGCACACAATGACAGTGTGAACAGGTCTACGCAAGCAAGCCACACAGCAGCATGAGGTCAGACAGTGGCACAATGACACAGTGTGTAGGTCACGGCAGCAGCCACAAACAGCACATGAGTCAACAGTGGCACAATGACATCTGGAGGTGGGAAAAAACAGGAATAGGCCACAGAGTGGGACAATGACCCCAGTGTTTGGGGGTCACGGCAGCAGCCACAGCGCAGCATGAGGTCAGACAGTGGCACAAATGACACAGTGTGTAGGCACGGGGACAGCCACAACACAGCATGAGGTCAGACAGTGGCACAATGACAGTGTGTAGGTCACGGCAGCAGCCACAGCAGCGCATGAGGGTCAGACAGGGCACAATGACGATTTTGGAGGTGGCAAAACAAATAGCCACCTAGTGGCACAATGACAGAGAAAGGAGGTGACGCGGCAGGAGCAACAGCATGAGGTCAAGAGTGGCACAATGAACACAGTGTGGAGGTCACGGCACAGCCACAGCAAAAGCAGCATGCGGTCAGACAGTGCACAATGACAGAGTGTGGGGTGGGTGGCAAAAACCAATTCCCTGGTAAAGATGGTTGGTGGCAGATGGAGAAACGCCCCAGATGTGTGGCATCAGGCGGGTGGCGGCATCAAATAGTGCTGGGGCAGGTAGTTTGAACACCAGACTCATTTCTCCCCAGTTTGGGGAGGCGTCATGGCTGAGTTTGTCTGACGCCTAAGGCATTGGTTGTGGAAATCCTGGCCGATCCACGCCTGATTCATCTTGACAAAGGTCAGTCATTCCACATTTCCCGTGGACAAGGGGGGTTCTCCTTGGGTAACGATGGCCCCCGCGCACTGAACACCCGCTCTGATGCCACATTACTGGCTGGGCAGGACAGCTTCTCCACTGCAAACTCGTAAAGTAGTCCATTGAATCTTCTAACTAGGGTGGCAGAGTGCTTTCCAAGTAGGCCACCACCTGTTGGTTCAGGGTCTGCTCCAGGTCCTGCTGCTGCTGTGCTGGCGACTGCCCTCCTCACTAGGCGGGTGAAGGAAAGCTCTCATCATGACTCCAGACTTTAAAGGGTTTTCTGGGTAATGGAGGAACTGCTCCGACCCCCCCCCCCCTCCCGGGAGCCGCGGCAGTAGTACGTGACGCTGAAGAACCCCCCGGGCATACCTGTCAAGGAGGACGATGCCGCACATGGGCAGCGGCCAACTAACACGGAGGATTTCCCTAAAAGTATTTGAGTTTGTCCTCCCTCTCAATAGCGGGAAAAAGGCTCCCATTTTTGGGCCGGAAACGAGGGTCCAATAGGGTGGAGAGCCCGAAGTATCCCTCTGCCGGATGCTGACTAATGCCTGTCACGACCAGGAATATCAGCATGCCCGCGGGCCATCTGCACAAGTGACTCCGAGGGGCTCCTGCCCCTACTCCACTGTATACTGCCTGGTGCTTGCGGGTCATCTGCCTCGTCTTCCTCATCTCCATCTAGCTCCTCCAGGCCCGCTCCTGCTCCTCCTCCCCTTGTCACCGGGTAGAAAATA